>VZTR01018460.1:96296-116067 GCA_013400775.1 Chaetops frenatus | reverse complement strand
AAAAAAAAAAAAAGAAATTCTAAAAGCTTTAGAATGATTTCTGAGGGCAATAAATATTCATTAACCAATAAAGTTCCTCAAAATTCTACTTACAGGCTCTGGTTTATATTATGGCATCCCTACAGCTGCTCATTGGCTTCTTAATCTAAAAACAAATTTATATTCTACAAAAATGGTTCAAAGTGATTTTTTTTAGTCTCTTGTAAGAACCTAAAAGAGGTCCCTGAACAGCTTCTAGACACCAACAGAATTATATTATAAATTGCAAATGTAAGTTATTTCATTTCAAGCACATTTTATTCTCTACCTGTATTCAATTAATATTCTGTATTTTTCAGCAATAATGGAAATTAATTTATATTAATTATTTAATTAATTACTTTTATCCAAGTGTTTACTTTGCCCACCAACAACAGAAACCAGCTGCACTTCAGAAATCATATTTTGTAAAGACAACACCGTTAATATGTTAAAAAAGCAGTTAATTGGAGTAATGACTTTTTTTTCTATAGTTGCCACTTGGTGTGCAGAAATTATTATTTTTTTAGAACTCTGATGAGATTATGAAGATTTGCCAAGAGATCAAGCAATGGTTGAAGAAAGGGGTCTCTGTACATCTTGGTTATGAGGCTCACTGGTGTGGAGCACCCAGGTGACCTCAAATACTACCTGAATTTTCTGAAATGAAGTCTTAAAACACATGAAATTCTCATAAAATAAATACTATAAAAAGTAGTTACTTCTTCTAATGTACACCTTCTTAATTTTTAAATTAATTGTTCAATTCTTCTGTCACTCAGAGTTTTTTCAAGTATTATTTCTTCCCTTGCCATCACTGAAATGGGTTTTGACACCAAGATCTACTGAGTAGGAATCACCAGTTGACCTAAAAACTTGGTTCATTAACTCTATAATTAGCTGGATTTCCTAAATTAGCTGGTGTTAAGAACAGGATAAACCTTCCCTATGGAGCCAGGAGAGGAGAAGGCTCCAGGGAGAGCTCAGAGCCCCTGGAAGGGCCTAAAGGGGGGCTCCAGGAGAGCTGGAGAGGGACTGGGGACAAGGCATGGAGGGACAAGACACAGGGAATGGCTTCCCACTGCCAGAGGGCAGGGATGGATGGGATACTGGGATGGAATTGTCCCCTGGGAGGGGCTGGGCTGGAATTCCCAGATTTGCTGTGGCTGCCCCTGGATTCCTGGCAGTGCCCAAGGCCAGGTTGGACACTGGGGCTGGGAGCAGCCTGGGATGGTGGGAGCTGTCCCTGCCCATGGGTGTGGTGAGGTGGGGTGGGATTTAAGGTTCCCTCCAACCCAAACCATTCCTGGAATTCTGGAATCTCAGGTGGCCCTAGAGCAGGACATACAGAGAAGATGTTTGAACAATCACTGTTGAGGCTCTTCCCAAATGTAATTCCAGTTTACTTTCCTTTGCCACAGGAAACAGAACAAACTTCCCACCCTGGTGAAGACTCACTGGGGATGAAAATTCTTCTCCTTAGCTGGGAGTTCAGGAAATGCTCCACAAAACACCCTCAAAACCCTTTATAGCACCTCCATCCACATTTGTCAGAAAGAGAAAACTTGATTCAACCTTCCATTCATTCAACCTTTGCTCTCCAAATTGAGATTTTTATATAAGTAGAAGGAAAATTCAATTATCCAAAGTGTCAATTGCCACTATTCAAAACAACTATTTGAAATTGATAAAAATTAGAATTTTATATTAAATCAAACCTACATAGCAACTAAATTAATCTCCTTTTTTCAATATTCAGAACTTTTAAGCTTGTTAGAAGTTGAAATTCTTGCAATTTCTGGGGCAAGAATTATTTTAAAAGCCTGCTTTAAATTTCCACAGAACAAGAAAAATATTTTAAGTATTATTTCATCCTTTGTGCATATGCAACAACACGTTATCCACCCTGCTAAAACTCGTTGCATAATTAGAAATTCAAATTAAAGCCAGCAAGTTTTCAGCAGAAAGAACACAAATAAGAAAACCAAAAGAAAGCCATCATCAAAATGAGAAATCCATAAACATTTGATAAATTTGGCAGTTGAAAAGAAGCCCCAATAAAAGGAAATTTTTCATACTTGTTGCCACCTGCCCACCCGACTGCTTTGCATAGCGAGAAAAGAGCAAAACAGAGGCCAACCTATTTAACTAAACAGTTTTTATTAAAGAAAAAGAAAAGCAAGAATCTATAAAGTAGCAAGTGATCCTATTAGTTCCACCAGACTAAAATCATACAGTCTACGTATGTGGTCCTTTCAGCCACATCTGTTATGAGCCATTTTGATACCCAAAAGCAGAGAATATTTGACTATATTTATCAGGCACTGAGTGCAAATCAGGTTTTTTCTCCTCAATAACTCCTGGTAGAATGGGTAGATTTTTTAAAAAAGCAGTCAGAATAATAAAATAGTTGTATTTACCACACTTAAGGCTGAAGTACTTGTATTCCATGATTTTCTCTTCGAGGAATACGGAAAATGCAATAAAGATGCACGGTACAAAATTAAAGGCAGCAATCTGATAGCGTAATCCAAAGATAATGAGTTAAATATCCAATATCCAGAACTGGATCTGATAAATTGTAAATGTTTGGGATTTTTATTCCCCTGTTTTCATCACCTCACATTTAGTGCCTCAGTCCTGAAGTTTCCTTTAAATGAACTCGGGCAAATTCTTTGCACAAAACGCCCTATTCTTGACTGCTCTTTCAGCCAGAGATTGAAATGCAGATCCCAAAAATAGATCAGTCACTTATTTCAACTCTAGACCTTTGAAAATCCAGATCAATTGCCTTTTGTCATCATCTTTATATGGAGAGGAAGAAATTTCTGCTTAGCACCATGGAAAAGCTCTCGGAGCCCTTTGGAAGAGGCAGCGGCATCGATAGTTTGAGGCGTCCGTGTGCTATTTCATAGGAATTTATTGACATTTTGGGAATATTCATCCATATTTTAATCTTTATGAGAAAGCACAGGTGCCATATAATTTCCAGCACGTATTAAGCAGCTTTCAAGTTCTGAGGTTTGCCCTAAGCTTGGGATTTAGGATTTGCAACAGCGCAAACTTCTCCCTAAAATCAGCGCCGGGAGCCACGTTCAGCACAAACCCCCAGCTCGGATCTTCTCCATCCCTCGGTAATGAAGTCTGGGAAAGAAATCACAGACACCCAAGTGGTTTGGCAACTGTAAGTGACAGAAGCTGAGCTAAATCCTCTGTTTACACTGGGGATTATCCGGGTGGATTGTGCGGCGCTCCCGGAGCCGGCGCTGGTCAGGGGACGCTGCTCCCCGTCCGCCCGTGGGGCAGCGGCACAAAGCCCCGGCCTGGTAGGAAGTGACCCAGAAGGAGATGCTGAGCAAGGATTTACACAAAGCCAGTCTGCCTCAGAAAAACTCCATATGACCATTAACTGGCCGGCAGGGCCTGCCAGGAGGCCTAATTACAGCCCTACAGAGCCCGCTAACAAAAGCTGGAGAGCTTTAGCCCAGGGATGATCTGCTTTATACTGACTTGAGAGAGTCCATATAGAGCTACGAAAAGAAAGAGGTTTAGCTTGGAAATTCTCCCAAGGGACAAAGCATTGTGGCTCAGTCTGGAAGGCCCACATGGAACATACTTCAGATGGGCTTAAACATCCCACCCTCTCCAAATTAACATTCAACTACTGCCTGCTTAACATCTGCTCGGGCACAGCGACTTGTGGGAGGTTGTCAGAGGAGCCTAAAAAGGCTCCCTGGCACCTCAGTATTAAGAAATCTAATTCAATAAATTCTGCAAATATGAATTTATAGCTGGGACCAACAACTTCTGAGGAATTATGGGTTTTGTAAATCAAAAATCAGTTGCCTTGAGAGTTGAAGTGTTTCAGTAGATCTCAATATTGCCCTGCTTAATGAGAACAAAAATACTGACATTAATCTACACTTACAAAGAAAAAAAAAATTATTCAACAAAGTCAGCATGAATGCAGGACTTGGAGAAAAAGCTTCTTGTCAGCACTGTATTACCTAAATATAAAAATGTCCATCTCACTCTTCTCCCTTACAGACACAGGTGAATATTTTTATTTTACCTGCTCTCGTAATGAGACCAGTCACAATTCCCATCCCCAAATGCACCAGAAAAAAAAAGTCACAATAATAAGGGCCTGTTTTACAACCTGCTGATTTCTGCCTTTCAGAACAAGCAGCTGCTATTTCCTAAAATAATATCTAGGTTAAATTCCAAAAGCTGATTTTCTCAAGATCCTGAATATCTCCACAAGGGAAATTTAGACAAGGAAATACAGACAAGGAATTCAAGAGGAGCTGTGGCTGCCCTGGATCCCTGGCAGTGCCCAAGGCCAGGCTGGACAGGGCTTGGAGCAGCCTGGGACAGTGGGAGGTGTCCCTGCCCAGGGCAGGGGTGGCACTGGATGGGATTTAAGCTCCCTTCCAACCCAATCATTCCATGATTCCACGATGTCAGCAGGGATGAACCAGGAAGGGACTGTCCCCAGTGTCCCTCCAACCCTTGCTGGTGATTTGGAGCCCCTGGTTTGTTTGTCCAGCCACAAGAGGAGCAGGGTGTCTTTAACTGCAGACCCATGGATAATCCAGAGAAACACAGCACAGCTCCCTGTTCCCACTCAGTGGGATTGCAGTAATCCCTACCAAGGGTGCAGACAGATTTTCCATGAGGTCATTCCCAAATTTGGGATGGAGCCTGTAGAGAGCCCCGTGTACACAAGCAGCTCCACCCACCACTACTGAAGCACAGAGTTAATTTAAATTATATTCAAATAAAGCATCACCAAAACAGCAACAGCAATGAACCTGTTGATCCTCAGCTCCTCAAAAAGCCACTGGGTAATGGCTCAGCATAAATTTTTATTTAAGACTTCAGGGTGAAAAGAGTGCTTGATTCTGCAAGGAGTTAACACACACAAATATACTGAAACAACATTATGAACATTTCCAACCTCTTCTCACAGCAATTAAATAAAAATTAAAAGTAATTGACTGAATTCAGGACTTGGGGAAGAAGGTGGGGGATGATCTCATAAATGTCTGCGATGACCAGGACTTAAATAAAGCCAGGAAGAAACTTAATTCTGTATTTTGGATGGTAAGAGACACAAAGAGATTAAGTCTCTTCTGTTCCTTATCAAGAACTTGCATCTTCAATCTACGATCCAGCCCTCAATGGTGAATATTCAAATTTAACAATGTCACAGACCTTTGATAAGCTTTGGAAAATTTTGGAGCCCAGGTCGTGATGATCTACAACCTCCAGTTATCTTTTGTACATTTCCCAGGTGTGAAATTAAAAAATGAGATGTGATTGATGGCAGCAGAATACTCAAATTGTGCTTTTGAGGTCAGGGCTGTCACAACCATTTCATAATTGCATGCTTCAAAGATTTATTACAAGTTCTGGAGAACAAGGAATGTGTTGGAAGAGAGACAATGCAAAAGGCTGGATAGATTTTGGGAAAAAAAAATACATCAGCAATGTGAGAAGATTCCTCAAAACAGTTTCCAAAAGGGGAAAAATAATAGTAATTTTAAAAAAAAATTGTACTGATTCTGAATAATAAAAATTTTAAAAAGTGCAAAAAGTTCAACAAAGCCGAATTTTTGAGAGCACAGAATAAAGCCTCAGTAGCGGCAGCAGCCAGAGGATAAACATGAGGCTTTAGTGTAAAAAATGACTTATTTTTAGTTCCTTACAGGGCTTTACTAAGTGCCAGTGATGATGCAAACCAATTCAATCATAACCTGAAATTTAAGTGAGCTACGGAGAATGGGATCAGCATTCGCCAGACACAAAGGGATAAAATCCCACCTGATAGCACAAAAAATGAAGTAAATTTTCAAAGATTCTCATTTACTCACCAGCTGCCTCCAGAACCAGCTGCAGCCTGGCCTTGGCCTGTTCAGCAGGAGTCTGCAAGAGAGGATTGATCAGCTCACACCTGGCTGGACACTCCAGGTCCAACATTCCCACCTTGAGAGCTCCCACCTCCACCAGCACCTCCACATCCACACCAGCCACAGGAACTTCCAGACTGGAATCATATTGAAGCAGGAATTATCAAAGCATTGACCCAAAACACCGTCCCCACGAGGTGGCTGTGGTGCCACGACCAACCCACCCCCAGCTCCTCTCCCAGCCCTCCAACCCCAAATCCTGCCTGGTTCCTGGGTGACCCCATTCCACACAAACACACAGCTCCCCAAAAACACTCCCAAACTGGCTTTAACGTGATTAATAAAGCGAGTTTTTCACACTTCTCTCTTATCTGGGGTGATTCTTCCCTCTCCTGAAGGTATTGCTGCACATCTGTTGGCTTGAGGAGCACTCTGCTGGCTGTGGCCCCACTATGCTAATGAGTCCCAGTGATGTTGCACTGTGTCCAATGTGTTTGCCATCCCTCTAAATGTGAAGCCACTCAAACGTTGCCACAGTTAAATTGATACACAAACCCTATTTGTCACGGAGTTCAGAAGTTGATTCTTTCTGGAAGCATCGGAGAAGTTGGGGAGGTTTCTGCTCTGCACTGAAAACAAAACCTGACGGGAATTTTTGGTGGTGTTTTGCAGCTTAGGAAACGCTTCTCAAGAGCCTACATATCTGCAAAAGGGAAATTTAAATAGGAAAATACAGGCAAGAGAAGCTGTGGCTGCCCTTGGATCCCTGGCAGTGTCCAACGCCAGGCTGGAGAGGGATTGGTGCAGCCTGGGACAGTGGGAGGTGTCCCTGCTCATGGCAGGGGTGGCACTGGATGGGATTTAAGGTCCCTTCCAACCCAACCCATTCCATGATTCCAAGATTTTAATTAGGCAAAGCTCTTTGCCATGAATGTTCCAACTGGTGATGCTCTGCAGGGCCTCACCACCCTCCTCTACACCCATGAGGAGAGACTGACCAGGACAGAACAATTCCATTTCTACTCCAAGAATTTCAAATAGGAGAGATGGCTGCATTAAAATACAATTTAAATGAAGATCCAGATTTTAGTTGTACAGACATCTAATATTTTTAGTTCAGATTTTTTTCTGTTTGCATAAACCCAGAATTACTGGGCAGAATTTATTATTATAGCTGCAATATGAATCCCACCATTAGACCTGACCACTAATCCTAGTGGCAGCAAGAAATATCTTGAAATTTATCATAAATTAACTTCCCGTTTCTTCTTCTTGCCACGAACTAATCACTGCAATCTGTTTTGGCATCTTAAATACGTCACAGGAGGAAAGGAAGGAGAAGGAGGGAAAGATCTGCTTTTTATCCAGAACCAACTCACCCAGCTTCAGTTTCAGAGAAGCTTTGCTTACGTTTGTGGTTTCTCCATTCCATGACAACTTTAAATTAAAAAAACCCCACCAAGATTAGTTGAGTTCGGCAAAATTTTGCAGTACAAGCAGAGGAGGAGAAGTGTTTGGTGTCAAACTCCACCTTGTGCTCATGTCTGCACATGAAAAGCCCAAGTCTTTGTGCACCTCATCCATCAGGTGGGCTCTGGCATCCCAAAACACCATTTCCTATTCCTACAGCAGTGTTCCAATTCAGATACTTAACAAAAAAACCCTGGATCTCTCAGATCCCTGGATCTCTTCTTGCTGGCCACACAACCACCACTGTTTAGCACCAGTGACTGAAGAAAGATGTTCTGCTGGCAGCTTTTAGGATATTCCTGTCCAGCACCACCACGCCCACAAGAATCCCATGAAAAAGCCAATGCCAAGCAGGCTCCAGAGGAGGGGAAGGGAAGCAAAGGGTAGCTTTGCTCACAAATGCCACTGCCAGCACTAAACACAGAGCTCCTCAACACCAACACAACCAATTCCACTGCTCTGAGGAGCTCCAAACGCCTCCTCCCACTCCTCCCATGGAGGCAGGGATTGGTGCAAGGGAGGGAAGACTCAAATCCTTCTTTGACTCAGCACTGTCCCACTGGGAGCAGCCCAGGCAGTTGCTCTGCAGGCATCTGCCCCTTTGCCCTTGCTCCAGGTGTTAATTACTCCATGGGCATCATCCACCTGCCAGAGAACTCGGCACAGCCACCTCTGTATCAATCAATAAGCCCTGAACAAGGAGTGAAAGAAGAATTCTGAAATAAAGGTGACTGGCTTGGCCCCAGAAAACATCTCTCCAACTGGTGGATGAGGCCAGAACTCAGGGAAAAAAAGGACAGAGAGGGTTTTCAGCTGAAAATCACAATTAGAGCCTCAAACAAGCTGGGAGCAATGTGAGAATGAGCAGCTACCCGAGGTCAGTATTGATTTAGGGGACCATTAAGTGAAAAAATCCAGCAAGACCCTCAGGAAACTTCAAAATGGTCAACAGACCGGTGGAGGAAACATTGCCAGAGCGATGTCGAGCAAAAGAAACTCTTGTACTTTCCTTATGGTCTTCAGCATAACACTGAAGGTGAAGAATTCAAAGAGAGTAAAAGGAAAAATAGAAGCATTTCTAGTGCCAGCTGGTGAAGGAGCCCACTAACTGAAAAAGCAGGAGAGGAATTCCCTAAAATTCCTTAACAAGCACACTGTAAAATGACCTGAGGTCATCCCCAGCAATGAATTTCACACGTGTCCAAAAGCATCTGGTGAGACACTGGAATCCCAGTTCAGAAAACTACGGTGTTCCATAGGACACCATCAACAAGAAATACCCCTGTGATTAATAATAGTTTTTAATATTTCAAGCAAAAATTTTATCAAATCATTCAATTTTTAATGGCAGCTGATTCAGGAAGATGTGGCAAATCCTTAACGTAATTTTCTTTGCAGTTCATCCATTGCATTCCATCACTACTGCTTTCATAAATAGTTATTTTTAATAAAATCACACTAACCAGTGTCTCACAATTTTAAATTTGTTAGTTTTGTGTAAAAAAATCCCCCCACAATCTGCTTGTTACTCACAGCTCCAGGAAACAAGTGCTGAGTGTGTTGGGCAGCTCCAGAAATGCCATGAGAGCCATGGTTCAAAATATTCCATTTCAAGGGAGATTCAGCTTCTCAATTAATTAATAGATTAGAACAAACACTTTAATTCAGCTCTAGATTGCATTTTTAAAATTAATCCTGCTATTTGGGATGAATGAGAAACGTTTTTGACAGAGGACACAATATTAAAGTGAAAACTTGAGAACACTGAGGAAAAAAATTTAAGAAAAACATGGAATTTATAAAGAGAGTCCAAGTTTCTGCTGGAGCCAACCACTGGAAATATTGTGGAGCAGAGCATGTGGCTCTTGGCAGCACTGGAAAACTTTTATCCCAGGATTCCAGCAGTTCATGATGCTGCAGCACTCTGAGTTGGAAGTTGCCTTCCTGAATTTTTATCGTTATGGAATTTCATATGGAAAATGTCTGAAATGTGCTAAAATCAGACAGGTTCCATTCCCCCTGCTCGTCCCTGACACTGGTGGGGTAAAATTTATCTACAGGACTTTCCTGTCTTAAAATATCTGGATAAAAGCCCAACAAACTTCTGATGTTGGTGATGAATTTTGGGGGGTTTTTAAACAAATATTTTCTCTTTGCATTTGATAAAGACAATTCCAGCCCTCAGCATTCCCAGGAAAAGCTGCTACCTGAAACTATAATTCCATGTCTGAATTGCAGACAGGACATAGGACACCAAATCTGTTTAATGAAAATAATCGAGTCTTTAAATGATTTTAAAACAGGTGAAAATTGGAAATGGAATGTGAGTTGTGGTTGTATCTACTGTGGATCTCCTCATGTCGTTTCCCAGGGTTCAAATTCCTCTGGATGAAAGTGCCAATGGTAAAATTCCAATTTAAAAGCAACATCCAAACAATACCCCAAGGAGTCAGTAAATAAACACTAATTAAGTAACTCCACATCAGAGCAGAAATCCATCCTCCTGCTTTCACTCCAGCCTCTCATCCTTTTCCTGAGGACATTTTTCTGACCTTTCCCAACGCCTGATGAGCTCAAAAAAAGGTTAAGGAGAAGTGCAACAAGAAAAAGAGAGAACAAAACACGAATTCCCCAGCTGGCTGAGGAGATGGTTACCCAAAACCACTGGGAAAAATTCCAAAGCGGGTCAGAAACCCACAGCAAATGTTTGAAATAAATTCCCAGGGAAAAAAAAAAAAAAAGTTAGCAAGGCTGAGAATACAAGAGAAATTCCCAAGTGGAAGTGCAAGAGAGGTCTCCCCAGTGCAATGAGGCCTAAGAGAGGCTGTGGTTGGTTGGGATGAAGGGAATTGTTTAGCAGGGGTAAATCCAGGGGTTCTGGAATTACAGGGATGGAATTCATGTGGAGGAAGGAGAGCAAAAGGAAAACAAATCCCACTGAGGGACTGCCTAAGTGGTGACTTCCCTGGAGAAACAGCCACAAGCCACAAGCCTATTCCACCACCTCAAACACAGGGATACAGGGGCTTGGAAAAACCAGCTGCTGCTTTCATGGAAGTGCCACAGGTTGTGATCCAAATCCTGGGCAGGACAAGCAAATCAGCAACCAAGGCATGGAACAACCAAATCCCAGCTCTCCCAGGAACTGCTGCCTGCTCCTGTGAAACTGGGGTGGAGTTCCAGCTGCAGTGGGAAGGTGGGAATGACACTGAAGGACAACATCCCAAACAATTCATACACAAATCCAGGATTTGGGGATGCAGGAGACTGTCTGGTGACAGAAGCTCAGTGGGATAAATGCAATTCTCACTGGGAAGAACTTCTCTGGCTCACTGCATTCCCAAAATCCAGCATCAGTTCAGGAAAACTCCGGGTTGGGGTTGTGGGCAGCGAAAAGGAGACCTGGAGTGTCAGTGATGGGAAGAGCCAAGGAAGAAATCAAACAGAGGGGATACACCTCAATAATTACATTTGAATTTATTCTATAAATCAGAGGCCTGCCTTCCCCTGGAATATTATCCATTCCTCTTCCAGAAAATTCCAACAGGAGAGAGCAACAAAGGAGTCTAAGCCCAGACACCTTTTAAACGTAGTTTGATCAAATTATGGAAAAGACTGTGGGACAGATTTATCATAGGAATGTTGGATTCCTTTCCTGCCATTTATTTCTCTTTGGGTGATTAAAAAAAATAATCACCAAAGAAACTGAAAATACTTATTTGTATTAAGACGACATTTCACAGGAGGATAAAATATTAAAATCAAAATAAAACCAAAGGAGATTGAGAATTTGCAGTTGTCATCCTTTCCTCATGTAAGTCTTTGAGGGTGGCAAATTCCAGATTGACAAAGGAATGGTTTCCACATTAGAAATATAAAAATAAAATCTTAAAGAAGAATCCCTAATCTGAATTAATAGCACAGAAATATAATAAGCACATCTGGCACTATTTAAATCAAACCCCTGCATTTTCAGACATAAATCAGTTGAAAAGACTGGATGGGAAAATTTTATTTCTGTGTGAGTTTTTCTTCTGATACAATTAATCAACAACAACACTCAGGAATAGGCTATGGCAGGAGTGTCCTGACTGGATATTGATTCCCCTGCTCCCCAAAAAAATAATCTTAAATTTATCAAAGTGAATTACAAGTGGAGAAAAATCATGTAAAACATGGAATAATGGCAATTTCTGTCCATGGAATGCACAGATGCTCTTGGTACCTCCGCAGAAATGACGAATCCAGCATCAGGGATGGACTAATTAGGAAAAGGAAATCATTAGCCAAAAAAAAGGGGCAGAAAAACCAAAATTTTCGTTTATGTAAAGGCCACAGAAAATACGAGCAACGATGAAGGGAAGAGTCCAGCTTAATCAGATAACCAACAGTTAGGAAATGTGGCTCCTCCAGCCAGAGCCAGGAAAAAACATCTGAACCTTGACAGAAAGGATGGAAAACTTTGCCAGAATTCTTCTCCTCCGAGATTCCCAATTTACCAAAATCAGGAGGGAGAGAGCCAACAATGACAAAGCCCAATCCTTCAATTCATAGCCCAACGAGGAGTGACTGAATTAGGCAGAACTATAAAATCCCAGCTCTAAGCACTGAATGGAATGTCTAAATTTCTTGCTGAAACCCCACAGGATATTTGGACTCCAAGCTTTCCATCCAAATTTTCACACCAGTTTGGGATCAAAGGGAAATCACCTTAAATTCTCCCCAAACAACAGCAGCACTTTGACATGAGAGCTGAGGATTCCCCAAATCCTCTCCCTGCTCTCAGCCAGGGCACAAACTGCCATTAAAACATTGGGATTTGTTAACTTGAACTGCGGATTTTTATGCTCACTTCCCTCAACCAGGAGTCGCTTCCCAGAGCAAGGTGGGTTTTAACCCAGCATCTCCAGAGGACCCTGCAACACCAGGTGGGTGGAAAAAAATCCCATCTTGTTTCCACCAAAACCAGCCCAAAATGCGAGGAATAAGCAACAATGGATTGCTGGAAGCAAATCAAAGGCAGGAGGGAAAGGCTGTGGCAAATAGCCCGGATGGCTCCAGCACACGGACGGGATTTTCGGGATTCGAAGCAGTTTTTGCAGCAAGGGCTCCTTTAACAGGACCAGAAAACAACCATCTATTCATTTCAGGGAATATTCCTGAGAAAAAGCAAGGAAAAAGGCCTTCCTACTGGGACTGGGTACAGAAAAATTGATTAACCACTCAGCAGAAATGGAGAGAGTTGAAAGTAAGGTTTTAAAAAATTCATCAGTAAATCCAGGTTTTTTAAACAGGAAAAATTCCTGGAAGTGTTGAACTTCCACAGTCTTAAAGTCTGTGTGGGTTCCTTAATAAGAGAGGAAATATGGATAATATTGCATCCAGATATACACTAAAGGCTAAGAAATTACCTCCCCTCTATTTATTTCCTTGCAGCCTGGAATATCATCCCTTAGATTTACATTTGCATAGAAATACAGCCACAATCACCAAAAAATTCAACATTCTGATAAATAGCTGACAGAACAGAGATTTCTGCATCAACATCATCTGGTCATTATCCTATAAATTCATCTATTTCTTAATTTACTCTTTGAAAATTAAAGGTGGAATGATTCCCACTGCTTACAAAAACAATAAAATTATTAATATTTACCTCTTAAATATGGATTTTTATTTCTTATCACTGTTTCAAGTTTCTGCTGCATTATGCTACAACAAGGTTGTGGGAGAATATAAAAAGAGCAGCAGAGAAATGCAGGTTCTGAAATGAAAATTTTTAATTAGCACATCATAAATGCTTTGGAAACTGCTCCAGCCAAAGTTAGACTGGCTGGAAGAACAGGAGCCCAACCAACAGGTAACAGGGATTAATTAAGAACAGCAGGAGTTAACACTTGAATTACTGCTTTATTTTTTCCACTAAAAGCATAGTTTTCTCTAAATAAATGAGAACTTTTCAGAAAAAGGGAATTGCATCCCCTTTGGAATCTTTGCACTGAAATGCAGCAATTGAAAAGTAATAGGAAAAAAACCATTTTGAAAATGAAAGGCATTTCAAATATCACAAGGATCCAGTGAGCTCTAAATCAGCACTCATTTTCAAAATAATCTGATAATCTAGCCCAAATCATGCCTAATTACACAGGAATTAATCTGAACTTAATCAAGATTGTATCCTTTCAATAAACATGCATTTTCTCTTTACTCTCAGATTTAATGATCAACTCATTCCCACTGCACTGTTTTTTGGGCTGTCACAGATTTGCTGGTTTAACTTTTCCAAAAATGACTTGAGTTTTGTGCTTTTGGCTGCTTCCCCTGACAAATAAATACAATATAAAGTGTGCAGGGCAAAACATAATTATTCTGAGGAGCACCTGCATAAAATCAGGGTGCAGAGATTTGTATTTTAGGTGCAGACCACAGATAGTTGGGCAAATTTATGCTTCATCTCAGTATTGTACCAAGATCCCTCTTCAGCATCTGCAATAAAATACATTCAGATCAAAGATCTCCACACAAAATCCCCAAAAGAAGAGGAGAAAGAACCCCCTAAAAAGCTGAATTTGATGGTGGCCTCAACAATCAGATTAATAATCAATTACACTTCTGCCAAAGTGTTGGCTTGCTGCAGAAAACCCTCCCAGGAAATGCATTTAAACTTGGGGACAGTGAAGCAGCCACTGCCCTCCATAAAGTTCCTTTATATATTTTTCCACAATATGCACAAAACCAGAATATGAAATCAGAAACATTTTACACATTCTCATACTTCAGAGAGCACTAACAGCATTTTACTCGTCGAAAGCACTTTATCTTCATGTCTCTATAAGGCAGAGTTGGTGCATAATAATGTAATTTATATTGCCTAAATGTTATTTTGGGAGCATTGCATCATTTCTCAAACTTCATGACCTTTACAATTTTCTAAACTTTTATTTCCCTCATTATTCTGAACAGATTTCATTACATATTTTGAATGTAAACAACCCTGAATAATGATGGGCCCCATTACGTATGTACAGCTCTGACAATCGCGCGCCGGGCCGAGATGGAAACCCAGTGCATTAATTTACCTCTCATCCGCCGTAACTGCACTCCCATAAAAAGTTTTATACTCAACTCACATAAATCACGGGGAAGAAAAATGAGAAAATCTGGTGGCTAACTCATCTTCCACCATTCTGCGAAAATGAAATTCACTGAAATACCTATCAAAACTGCAATCATCAAGAGATAATGTCTTCTTAGGTCTATCTGCACTTTCCGATTTAATTTCCTCCATGCCCTTGACATCCACAGATACCATTAAGATTAAGAGCAGCGAGTAACTGAGCAGTTCTCAGATTTTGATATATGGGGCCCAGGCACTAAATGTAATATCATCATTTGAAAATTAATGCAATATTTCTTTTGTTAGTTTTTCCACTCGGAAAGCGGGATGAATACTCGGGGTTCTCGCCGGTAATTTCCCCATCAGAATGCCGCGCAATTACGAGGAGATGTGCACCTGGGCAGAGGTCACCCAAATTACTCCGTCATTTAATGAGCACCGAGATCAAACCCGAGCACACTGTTGCTGCCGAGAGACGCCTCGCAGCCTGCTACATCAAATCTGATGGAATCATTAGAGTAATAAGCAGGAAAATCTGTTTGCAGATTAACCTCTGGTTTCATGCTGCTTTCATCTAATGGGGCGCTGTGGAAATCTTGTCAGCTTTTCATCAGCTGCGATCAAATTACGGGAATTGCGAACAAACCGCCGGCGCGATTGGAAACAACACCCGCACGTGCCGGGGGTTTTATGCAGATGCCAGGGAAAATCACCCTCTTTATATTTTACAGCGTTATTTACTTCAGCTGATCGCTGCTCTCATCCGTCTGCGGAGCCGCTCCCGTCGGCGTTTGCCCATGTACGGCGGAGAACAGGAGTGAAACGGATTTATGGGGTAAACAGGAGCGGGGTGACAAAGGGAGAGCAAAATAAAGGCACGGAGGTCACGGGGAGGAAAGGTCACAGGGTCCCCACCACAGCCAAGGGCGGGGGAGGCACCTCTGCCTTGGTGGTGAACGAGAGCGATCAAAGTTTATTTTTTAATAAAGACACAGAGACATTAAAGTGCTGTTTCATGTGGAGCGGCTCTGGTTTCAGAGCGCGCCGCTAATGGAAAGTGACAGGGTAAAAAACTCGCTTCCCTTACAAAGTTTCCACAAAATTTGTCACTGTTGGAACAACAAACTGCTGCAAGCCTTTGAATGTTCTGCCACGAACACACTCTGCCTCTGATGGTTTGATCCCACAGTTGTTTGATTCACATCTGCAACCAAAAGCAGCAAAACCTTAGAACAAACAAAAGTGGAGTGTGCACATGAATTTAACACACACGCAGTGCAGCGGGCTCTCCACAAATCCTCCGGATCCACAGAGCCCCTGTGCAGGAGCAGCCTGGATTTCATCCCTGCGGGCAAACGGAGCAAACATTGATCCATGGATATTCGTAAACCATTGATCTTCTGGGGAGTGATTACCTAATATGAACCTGATCCAGAGCTCCTGAAGGAGCTGGGAAGATTCCCAAGGGCCAGGCTGCTGCTGAGCAAGGAGGAGTTTTTGGGATGCTGACCCTGGCACAAGGATCCATCAGCCACTGACAAGCTGGGGACACCAGGGGTCCCCTCTCAGAGGGGGACACAGCCAGAGCCAGCACTGCTCCTCAAAAAGCACCTTCCAAGCCCGTGGCTCCAGCTGGACACTCAGTGGCTCTCCAGTCTATCCAAGTGGGAATTTGGAACATCCCTGGACACAAATGACACTTTGGCCACAGGTGGATGACCCCTCCACCCCCACCTTCACTGCCTTCCTCTCAGACTGGGACAACATTTCCAACTGGAAATCTCACCCACTGCTCAGCACAGCTATGGAAAACCTCATATGAGAACTCATTTTAGGGATTTACACTTTGAGCAATATGTATCGACCTTAAAGTGAAAGAAAACACCCCTTATTAATTAAAAAATTATCTAAACTAAAGGTGTTTTTTTGTTTTAATAAATTCATAGAATGGTTCGAGTTGGAAGGATGTTGAAGATGATCCAGTTTCAAGCTGTGGTTCAGGTCACAAGCCACCAAATTCCAGTAAACTATTATTTATAAAACTGTGATTTACCAGGGAATTTCAGAATCATTTGGGTTGGAAAAGCTTCCAAGCCCACTGAGTGCCACTATTAACCCACCACTGACCATGTCCCTAAGTGCCACATCCACAGGGCTTTCAATATTTCTCCAGGGATGGGGATTCCAGCACTGCCCTGTTCCAGTGCTTGACCACCCTTTCCATGAAGGAATTTTCCCCAATATCCAACCTAAAACTCCCCTGGAGCAACTTGAGGCCGTTTCCTCTCGTCCACTGCACACAGGTAAACAGACAAGAACACTTTTAACTAACTTTGATCAATCCTGTGTTCTGGATACTTGAAAAATGTGAGCATCCAGATGTGAGGCTTACAAATGTGCCCAACTCCTGCTCTCCATGGTGTGTTTTCAATCAGGAATAACAAATTCCACAATTGTGTGATGTCAAGAAACCATTTTACACACTCTGACAACCACATTTCTCAGTGTGGTAGCTGGAACATGATGACAGCTCTCATCTCTATTCTATGTGCAGATAAAATTGATGTTTAAGTTGCCTAAATATTTTTTTAATGGACATAAAATGTTATTTCCTTCTCATCTAATGTTTATTTTGCAGGAACAAACATTGGGACCTTCAGGTCCTCTGTGCTCATTTGCACCTTGGGAGACTGCAATGGCTTAGGCTGTGACCTTGTGATAGTCAACAACATTTTGGGCTTAATGCAACAAAAACCAGACAAAATCCAATGGCAGAATTCAGTGTTTTGTCTATAAAAATACCAATATTTATAGTCTAAATAGTAGAAGTCAAACACTAATCAGTTACAAAAATTAATTCATCTGTATAACTAATATTTAACACTACTTTATAAAAGGGCCCAACCTGATTATTTCCACAAGTTCCTAATTTTTTGAAAACTTGCAAAAGATGAGTTGGTACTCTTGCCAAAGATAAATTCAAATTCTTGTTGCCAAAAAATTTCTCAGCAGTGGCTGTGCTCTCACCCTTCCCACTCCATAAGGAATCTCTTATGTATCCATCACCTTTTAGGAAGGAGAAGGATTCAAGTTGAAGACTCAAGTTTAATGTTCCAGCACCAAACTAAAGGCCAAACACTGAAAATTGTAATTCCCAAAGAACTCCACAGTGGTTTTTCTAAGGGAATTCTTTCAGGTTTAATAATTAGGACATTACTAACGGGATAAAATGTCTTCTACAAAAAAAAAAAAAAAAACAAAAAAAACAANAAAAAAAAAAAAAAAAAAAAAATTGAAAAATCTTATTTTTTAAGAAACAAATTTCAGTAGGGAAAAAATCCCAACCCTCCATTCAGCCTCTGTAAGAGACAATTCCAGCCTGCAGAACATAATTGAGCAGCATGGAATTTTGCCAGGACAGCAAGATAAACATAATTACTCATATTAAGAGCATTAATTAATTGTTTGTGAACACAAATAATTGGCTGCTTGGTTTGCAGCTCGTTAGGAAGCCAAGGACTCTGTCAGACATCACTGTCCAGTGGCCACCTGAGGACACGGAGCTGGGACACCACAGGTGAGGAACCCAGACAGGAACAATCAGGGAGGGGCCAACACTGCAACCACAATCCATGGAAAACCCAGGGACAGCCAGCAAATAAATACTGACATTTAATAAAATAAAAATAAATACTTGATAAAATATTAACACCTAATAAAGGAGAGGGGGTTTTGGTTAGGGTTTGGGGTTTTTTTTGGTTGACCTGATCAAATAAAGACGTGGACCTTAAAGCCCATCCAGCCCCACACCCCTGCCATGGGCAGGGACACCTTCCACTATCCCAGACTGCTCCAATTCCAATCCAACCTGGCCTTGGACACTTCCAGGGATCCAGGGGCAGCCACAGCTTCTCTGGGGACCCTGTGCCAGGGCTTCCCCACCCTCACAGGGAGGAATCTCTTCCCAATATTCTATCTAAACCTTCTCCCTTTCAGTTTGAAGCCATTACCTGTGCCCTGTCAGTCCACTCTCGTAAATCACAAATTGTCAAATACCCTTTTTTTTTTTTACAGAAGGGATTCAATAAGAGATTATCAAATCAAGATAAAGACCCTTCTTTTCTCCTAAGGTGGAAAAAACTTCCTTACAAGCATTTGGTGATGCAGGAATTAAGAGTAATACAGCCAAAATCACATGACTTAATTTTTTTGAGGAATAACCCTATGAGTTATTGGAATCCAAAAGGTCCTTATGAACTGCTCTGACAAAATGTTGAGATATGGAACAGTTTCCAGCACAAATATTCCTACCTGTGGGTGCCCTGGGAAACAGTTTGTTTCCTCAAGCACTCATTCCCAGGACAGATTTTATAAGATCAAAGGGAAAAGGGAAAAAAGTCTCAAATTTGGAGGTTTTTGACAGATCTTTCAGGGAAATGTTCCCTGTCCATGGTAGGGGTTTAAATGAGATATCTTTAAGATCCCTTCCAAGGGGTCTTCAAAGCTCCTTCCAGCCCAAATCATCCTGGGATTCTCAATACAAAGCAGCCAATTTATTTAATGAAGACACAATTTTATTCCAAATTATTCTAAGTTAACCCATAAAGTACTTCAGGCATCATCATTCCACAGGGAATATTTCCAGTGCATTTTGCCCCAATCCCAGAAAAACCCTGAGGAGTGTTCACTGAACTCTTTTCCTGCTCCCCAACTCCCCAGGCTACTCCAAGCCCACAGAGCCTCTTTCTGCCCATTTTTTTGGGAATATTTGTTGTTGTAAATCAGACCTGCAGCTCCTGCTGTGGCAGAAACCCCAACTCAGAACAAGCCCCAGCTGGGGTCAATCTGTCAGTAGGGGAGCAGCTTTGTAATGCAAGAGAAAAACCTTGGGAAAGCCACTGGATTACAATGAAACCTTCCTGAAATTTATTTAAGGGCTTCAACCCGCAGGTGAGACACCCCTGGAAGCAGCAAACAGGATGGATTTTCCAACTGCTCTGAGAACTCTGCTCCTTATTCCATTTGCTGATTCCCAATGCATTTCACAGGGCACATTTAGAACGGGCAAGCTCCTGAGAACTGTGCCAGGATCTCCATCCCACCACGATTCTCCATCCTTTCCCTCCCACCAAGATCACCTTCCTGTCCCTCCCACCACGATCTCCATCCTGTCCATCCCCACCAGGATCTCCATCCTTTCCCTCCCACCACAATCTCCATCCTGTCCATCCCCACCAGGATCTCCATCCTTTCC
>VZTR01018460.1:47188-95527 GCA_013400775.1 Chaetops frenatus | reverse complement strand
TTTTTTTTTTTTACAGAAGGGATTCAATAAGAGATTATCAAATCAAGATAAAGACCCTTCTTTTCTCCTAAGGTGGAAAAAACTTCCTTACAAGCATTTGGTGATGCAGGAATTAAGAGTAATACAGCCAAAATCACATGACTTATTTTTTTTGAGGAATAACCCTATGAGTTATTGGAATCCAAAAGGTCCTTATGAACTGCTCTGACAAAATGTTGAGATATGGAACAGTTTCCAGCACAAATATTCCTACCTGTGGGTGCCCTGGGAAACAGTTTGTTTCCTCAAGCACTCATTCCCAGGACAGATTTTATAAGATCAAAGGGAAAAGGGAAAAAAGTCTCAAATTTGGAGGTTTTTGACAGATCTTTCAGGGAAATGTTCCCTGTCCATGGTAGGGGTTTAAATGAGATATCTTTAAGATCCCTTCCAAGGGGTCTTCAAAGCTCCTTCCAGCCCAAATCATCCTGGGATTCTCAATACAAAGCAGCCAATTTATTTAATGAAGACACAATTTTATTCCAAATTATTCTAAGTTAACCCATAAAGTACTTCAGGCATCATCATTCCACAGGGAATATTTCCAGTGCATTTTGCCCCAATCCCAGAAAAACCCTGAGGAGTGTTCACTGAACTCTTTTCCTGCTCCCCAACTCCCCAGGCTACTCCAAGCCCACAGAGCCTCTTTCTGCCCCATTTTTTGGGAATATTTGTTGTTGTAAATCAGACCTGCAGCTCCTGCTGTGGCAGAAACCCCAACTCAGAACAAGCCCCAGCTGGGGTCAATCTGTCAGTAGGGGAGCAGCTTTGTAATGCAAGAGAAAAACCTTGGGAAAGCCACTGGATTACAATGAAACCTTCCTGAAATTTATTTAAGGGCTTCAACCCGCAGGTGAGACACCCCTGGAAGCAGCAAACAGGATGGATTTTCCAACTGCTCTGAGAACTCTGCTCCTTATTCCATTTGCTGATTCCCAATGCATTTCACAGGGCACATTTAGAACGGGCAAGCTCCTGAGAACTGTGCCAGGATCTCCATCCCACCACGATTCTCCATCCTTTCCCTCCCACCAAGATCACCTTCCTGTCCCTCCCACCAGGATCTCCATCCTGTCCATCCCCACCAGGATCTCCATCCTTTCCCTCCCACCACAATCTCCATCCTGTCCATCCCCACCATGATCTCCATCCTTTCCACCCCACCACGATCTCCATCCTTTCCATCTCTCTGGCACTCCAAGGAGATATTGGTGCCCAAGCTCCTACAAATCCTTCCCAAATAATTCCCAAAATGGGAAGCAACAAGAGGAAAGCAATTTTGTCCAATGCTACACACAATGTTTTTAACAGCACTATGGAACAGCAGGGATTATTCAGACAGTCCATGAAAAAAATTAAACCCTTCTCAGGATGGATGTGCCATTAACAGTGAATGTTTTAATTTAATGGGATTTAATAATCACTTTAGATGAACTATTTAATGTTCCACTGATTGCTGGTACCAACATGTGAGGCTCAACCAGCTTCTGACTTGTGACAAGATTTTATTTTCCCCAGTTTTGATCAACAGATGAGTTTTTAATGCTAAGCCTGGCTTGCCATCACTTGTGGGTTTAACATGTTTACTTAAACTAGAAATATTTTGCACCTCAATTATTATTTTCTACGGCAGCCCTGAATGGAATTTAAGTTGATCCATTATTCATAAAGCAAAGACAAGAGAAAACACAAAGCTGTGCACTTCTTTCAAAGCCTCCAAATGACTCAAACACACCATATTTATGCATGCAATATTTGATTGTCTCTCTGGCTTTTTTTTTTTTTTAATTTTTTTTTAATCACAAGTTCGTTGTTTTCAGATCAGGATATGCCAAAAATCCAACACCAAACAATTTTTGTTTATAATTAAGGCAATCATCAATCCAAGGATTGTAGTCCGGTTTATTTCATCTCAACATCAAAAAAAAGTAATTTAAAAAAATTAAAATTCCCTTGAAATGGGGAGATAAATGAAAATGTGAGTGCCTTCACATAATAACAGTAGCCTGACCCTCTGGGAAATGGTTGACTTTCTCAATTCAAGGTATTCAAAGCTCATTCAAAAGTGTTCATTTGGAATGCAGATATCAAAGATGATGCAAATGTTCAAGAGAAAATTAAAACTTACCAGATGTTCTAATCCAGCTTTGATGTTTGCAGAGTCCCTGTAAGAGAAGAACAAAAGTTCTAAATAGTTGCTAAACCCTTGTCTGTAATGATTTCTGTTTAACTCTGAAATGGCAAAGCTGGGTAATTTCTCCAGTGTGTCAAATTTTCAATTTTAATACATATATTTACCTGTAACACCTAAAAAATATTGATTATCCTAATGCACAATGACAGAATTAAACCCTCAAATATTACCTGCCCTGAAGCTGCTATCAACTGCAGCAATGCCACAGGATACTCACTTAAAAATCAACATTTTTAATCTAACTATCCCACTATTTACACTGGAAAGGATCAGCCAGGCCAGGGCATAGGGCTGTTTATCAAATCCACATTTGCTGCCTTCTGGTTCTGCTTTGCCACCACTTCCATAATGAAATTCCATGCCCCTTTCCAAGGTGATGGAAAGAAGGAATTGTGTTAATGGGTTGTGGCAGCCATGCTGGAGCTTGGCAAAAAATACAAATGTACAGACACAAAACGGGAAGGATTTTACATAAAGGCAGCTCCAAAAATAATAATAAAAAAAAAGGACCAAACTGTCCAAGTAAAAACTCCAAAAAGCAAAAATTCAGAGGGAAAAATTAATCTTTAACGTATCCTGCTATGGAAAAAAATATGAAATCCAATGAAAAACAAATTAAAAATTCTCTAAATCCACTGAACAAGGAGAAGGTTCCTGCTTTCATCAACTCCAGGTTCTACCTAATTCCAACATCACCTCTTGGAAGGTGGGTCATTGCCATGGCAAACAAGGAAAAACCAGCCCGTGAGGATTGCAGTGAATCAGTTAACACTACAGTACTACAAATTACTAGTACTAAAATTACCAATTATTTATCATTTTCTAAAGCTTTTCCAGAAATCTGCTAAGCTGATTTCTTCTATTTAAATGTCATTAATGAAGTGAAAGGGAGAAAAAAAAGCATTTTTGCTGTTTGAATTTGAAAGAATTTATTCTTCTCAGCCCTACAGGGTTTATCCCAAATTGTCTCCCACATCTTGAGCCTGAAGGAGGATCCAGGGAGAGCTCAGAGCCCCTTGCAGGGCCTGAAGAGGCTCCAGGAGAGCTGGAGAGGGACTGGGGACAAGGGATGGAGGGACAGGACACAGGGAATGGGGAGATTGGGGTGGAATTTTGAGACAGAATTCCTCCCTGGGAGGGTGGGGAAGGGCTGGGCTGGAATTCCCAGATTTGCTGTGGCTGCCCCTGGATCCCTGGCAGTGCCCAAGGCCAGGCTGGACACTGGGGCTTGGAGGGGACAGTGGGAGGTGTCCCTGCCCATGGCAGGGGTGGGATGGATGGGGTTTAAATCTCCCTTCCAACCCAAACCATTCCATGGTTCCATGATCTATTCTGGAGGTTCTACCTGGCCTTTAAATGTTGATTTGCTTTGGGAGAAGGATGGAGGAGCTCCCAGGCCAGGCCCATGCCTGCCATCAATATCTGTGCACCTCCCCTTGCCCTGTGCTGAAAGCAGCCTTAATTCAATTACAGCCCTCAAAACTGATAAAAAAGGGTCCTGAAGTGGAAAATGTGAGGAGATTATTGGCAAATGAATAAAGATTTGTATCGAACCAACACACGGGAGTGGAGCAGGGACTGGTGGGGTTCTTTTTTAATCATCCCCTGTCTGAAACCGTGTGGGAACAGTGAGTTTCCCTTCCCCTCCTGCAGCACATCGATTCCTCAATTAGGTTGCAATATTAAATAATTAATATACTCGCCATGACTGATGTTTTGCATTAGTTGAATATTAGGTTATCAATCAAAATCCACTTGGTTTAATGTAATAATATTGAAAAAGTGTCAGGGGCTGTTCAGCCAATTTGTAGTTGAGGCAGCCCAGACAGGAATATTGGTGTAACACGAGGCCCTAACGCAGGAAATGCAGTGCTGGAACATCCATAAGGAAAACATTATCAAACTAACCAGGACAAGGCTGAGCTTGTCCTAAATAAACCTTGGGGCACCTGTCACTTCCAATGAAAACCTCTTCCCAGCCCGAGGCTGCTGGGCATCAATCAGCCAGGCTGTGGCAGGGTTTTATCTTTTAGTTAACCAATAGATTATATTAGAGATCTTACACAATTATATTCTGTGTCCTATTCTATATTGCATTATATATACAATACAATAAACTATATTATATTATTACAGTTACATTTATAGAATTACACATAATAGTTGTATATTTAAAATACATACTATAAATGACATTATGAAATCCGCTGTATTTGTATAATTATATGTAATAATCACATATTTAAATTATATTATTTGTATCATAAATTATACAAATAAGGCTCCCATTAATATTATATGTCAAATGTTGTTTTAGGCAAAATCAGACCTATGGCCGCAGCTCAGTCTCCCACACAGCCTTGAGTGCCTGCAGAATTTTAAACCACTAAACACCACAAACAAAAGCCAGGAGCAGCCTCATGCACAACCAACATTCCAATGTTCACATAAATGAAACCACCAAGTTGTATTAACTTGAAATCATTACCAGGTAATTATGTTTTACTCCAATTATACCCTAGAGTTCCCAACACATTTGCCTTTCAGACCATCTCCAGTGCAGCACCTTAATTTCTTTGGTTCGTTAGACAAGTTTGATTCTATTCCTGAGTTTTCCTTTTTTCCACCAGAGAAGCTTTGGGATTTTTCCCCACTACAGTCAAGGATCTGCTGTAAAACGCTACTTGACATGCACGAATTTAAAATCGTCCATTAAACCCAGTAAATATCAAACTCAGGCTCATCCAAGTGTTTCAGCAATGCCAGGGATAAAAATTCCTGCTCCATTTGAATCCTGGTCATGAGGGAGCTGTAGCAAGAGGCTGGGAATTCAATTTAGGAAGTTCCAACCCTGCCCATGGCAGGGGGTGGAACAGGATGAGCTTTCAGGTCCCTTCCAACCCAAACCATTCTGGGATTCCCCAAGTTTTGCCAAGTTTGGGGTTTCTTAAATCCACAGTAATTAATTGAGGTGGTGTGAACTTCCCTTCCCAGTAAATGAAATTCAAAATATTCCCAAGCACTTTGCTGGAATCATGATTTTAACCTGGAATATATTTATGTTCCTAACGTTGCATTTCTTTGCATGTATTTCTCAGCTAACCAAAAGACAAAAAAGTTACCCAAAATCTCCTGGTTTTGTTTCATGGAGGCTTCAGGTCAGCTATGGAAATGCCATAAATGACCAAAGCTGATTTCTCTGTCATTCCTGATTTCCTAGAGACTCCAAGGACACCACAATGTGCAAGTCCTTGGAGTTTTTCTACCTGGAGTGGGGTTTGCTTGGGTTTTTCCCTGGTTTTGGCTGGGTGGGTGGGATTTCTCCTCCTGTTCCCTTCACCAGGAATGAAACCTTGTCTCTCCCTGTTTGCATTCCCAGCAAACACAGGCAATTAAACATCAGGCTCTGGAATGTCACTGTCCCTGTTAACCAGCCTTAAATAAATTAGACAACTTTGGCCTGCTTTACCTTCCCTGTAATATTATTTAGTAGATATTCAATTAAAACACATCCTGTAGGTGAAAGTGTAGGAAAACATTTCCATAATGGACATCAGTGGCAGTCGGAAGTGCTGCTAATTAGCCCAAAGTACAAACCAGATTACAGAAGTAGCAGAAAGCCCAGCAGTGTAAATGCCCACAAGGCTGGGCTGAATATTAAACAAAGCCCAGCAAGTTCCAGTGTTGGGAAGCACAACTATGGGGAAAAAACTCTCTGGACTGGTAGAGAGTGTTACAGGTTAATGAGGAACATAGAAGGAGAGCACAATAATTATCATACCCAACACCTCCCCATCTGTGTTGGGATGGCTGCAGAATATAAACACAGAGGAGCAGCATTAAGGCTGCCACTAATTACACATGTGCTGCCATTAGCAGAAATATCTGAAACGTGAGCTTTTCCTCTGCTCGTGGCATTGAGGAATATTAAATGCAAGTGTAAGTCAGGGAGGAAATTTAAATGTTCTAAGCACTAAAACAATTTGAGCACAATCAATTTTCCATTTGCTGAAAGCTCCTAAATCCCCCTCATTCACCCAATTACTACTGTACTTAACCTAATGAAATTTTATTCTGCGGGAACAATACTATTCTTAAACAAATTGTTGAAAAAAATATAAGATTAAAAACTTCAAGACAAAGAATAAACTCCCAGAGAAAAGATGCAAATAAAATTACTATCATAATCTTTTGTGTTTTATTTGCAAGTAGAAGAGTGAAGAGAAACAAAAGCATGGAACACAGCATCTGTCATATCAGAATATAAAAAGATGATCCTGGCACCAAATGAAAAAGCTTTAATTCATTTGCAAATCAAGCCTGCCAGTTCTATTTCAAGCTGGCAGTAACTGTCAAGAGTTAACAAGATAATCACTTTCAATCCTGCCTTCAATGGTACATTACACTGTTATTCCATTCAATAAGGCCCTTCTTTGGGGCACTGGATGAATGGTTTTCATTTCGAACTCACACAAAAAGTTGCAGGAAAAAAAAAAAAAAAATCCATGGGGCTTAAGGAAAAAATCCCTTTATGGGCATTTATCTGCCGGCACTTGCTTTTAGGCAAAATGAGATATTTGGATACATTGGTGTCCATTCACTTCCTCTATTCCTTCAGGCCCTCTGTCTGGTGATAAAAAAAAAAAAATCCCACAAGGAAACCTCAAGCCTGTTTAGTTTGGGGTTGGGGTTTTTTTAAAGTATCTATGCACATTAAACAAGTTCTGCAATAATCTTTGGTAAATACTTCACACCACACTGAAATGACATCGTGTTTGAACAGCTCCATCTTTGTTTAAATTCATTATAAACTGCTCAAAAAACCAGTAAATGCTCATGAAAATTGTGCTTAGGAAAACATTTGCCAGTTGCTCATTATTCAATAAAAATAAAGTTACCAATTAAAGGCTCTCTGCCTAGGAAACAAGGCAACCTCCAATTTATCTGAATTAATTATTTGTAATTCTCTTCTAAGACTTTGTGCCAGGAATTCTTCCCAAGAGGAGAAAATCTTGTAAAAGTTTATGTATTTTTAAACTTATTTGCTGGCACCCAACTTTCCACTAAGACCTGTGAATAAAACTCTTCATGCTTTTGCTCAGTGCTCAAAATTCACATTGCAAGATACAGCCTTGGTTCCACTGCACAGATCTCATTCTATTACTGCATGTTCATATTTAAAGGTTGGGATTGATGATCTTGGAGATGTTTTCCAACCTCAAGGATTCTACAGTAGCAATTTAAAGCTTCTATACTGACTTTAGAAATAAATCACTAATTTTTTTTTCAATTTTTTATTTCTTTCTTTAATCCCCAGGATCTCAGTTCACAGAACAAAGCTAAAATCTATATTTAATATCTGAACTGAGCTCAGCTTATCCAACCTATAACCAATGCAGAGCTGTACATACTTTTTGTTTATTTTATTAATCAGCAAAAATCCCTTAACTCAAACCCAGTCACCTGTCACTTCTTGTTCTATTTGCAGCACTCTGAAGATTTTTGATCATTTTTTTAACCCATCACTACAAGTCAGACAAGTTCTTCCCCACACTCCTCATGCAAATGCACCTTTCTATTCAGGCTTTCTTTTATGGAAAACCTAAATACCACAGCAGTTCCCACCTTGGTTTCCACAGCATCCAGTCTAAATCAAGGCTAGGCACCTTTGGGATGTGGCTTTGCTAGGTCTGAAAACACCAGTATGGGCTAGAATTTAATGTCCAACACAGCGTGGTGAGAACAAGGAAGGACCTGCAAGTTCCACTAAATCACAGTTTGTGTTTTTGGTAGAAAATCTGACAGGCTGAAACAACCCCAAGCCACCAAGCAAAGCTGTTTGAGCTCCCCATGCTCCTTGAGTTGCACCAAAACCTCCTTCAGGCTTCAAATTCCTTTAATTATTAAATCTAAACTTCTTACCACGACACCTTGATCTTACTCATTTCACTCTCTTTGCTTTCAACCTTTTACTGCCATGAGAAATGAACACCATCTGTTTTCTTTGGCATTTCTCATTCCCAGCACTTCCCAGAGAAGGTGATCAGTGGAAATGGAGAGCAGGAATGGCTTTGCAGGACAGAAAAAACTCCCAAGAAACTGCCAGCCAATGTCTAGACCAGGAATTCCAGAATCCCAGAAAGGTTTGGGTTGGAAGGGACCTTAAAAACCATCTCATTCCAACTCCCCCACCACAGGCAGGGACACCTTCCCCTAGAATTTCCCAAAAGCATTTCATGTTCTGGCATTTCCTCAATTAAATTAAAATAATTAGTGTTGCACATTATTGATTTACCACCAGTTGGACCAAAATGAGACCAAAAAAAGACAAAAATATAAGACATGTCTCATTCTACAGCCAAGATTTCACTCAAAGGTTATTTTTTTAATATAGACTGAAGAGATTCCTGAAGGAATTGAGCACCATAAACATGGCAGGCTCCAAAAACAGCTGGATCTTAAGGAATTTGGAGGTTGATGGTCAAAATCAGCATTTCCTGTGGTATCTGCAAATCTTGGAGATGAAGTGAAATATTCTGTTAAAAAAAAAAAAAAAAAAAAAAAAAAAAAAAAAAAAAAAAAAAACCACCCCAAATAAGTGGCCAGATCCTCCCAGGGCAACAATTCCCAGACTATACAAAAAAACCTGGGAATGTGGAAGATCCATCTGACACTGAGCAAGCACTTCTGGTAGGAAGAATTCCAAATGTGCAAAGAACCCGGGGAATATCCCACAGCCACCTCAAGTTCCAAACCCAACCAGTAAATTGCAGCCAAATGAATGTGTCAGGAGTCCCCTCCACAACTCCCCTACCTGCTGCTCACCAGGGCATTCTGGAATAACTGAGGTTCAAAAAGACCTCCAAGACCACCAAGTCCAGCTTTCGACCAAACCCCACAATTAAATGAGATTATAAAATATAAGATCCAATTTTTTGACCATTCCAGGGATGGTGACTCCACCCCTGGGCAGCCCCTGCCAGTGCTTACCAACCCTTCAGGCATGAAATTCTTCCCAATGTCCAGCCTGAACCTCTCCTGCTTCTCACAGACCAACCAAGGTTGGAAATTAGAAGAGACCTCCAAAATCACCAGTAAACCACTGCAGACTGAAGCTCTAAGACGAGCCCTAAGTGGTGCAGGTTTACATTAAAATGCTTATTTTTACCTCAAATTTCAGGGTGGTGACCTCAGCCAGCCCAGAGTCAGCTGAGCTCATGTGTGAGTTGAGCTTTTATAATTTCTGAAAGGAGGAGCAGCCAAAAACCCCTTTATCAACTGAAAATTCTGCCTCTCTGTGATGCTCCCAGGATTAAGGATTTTCCCCTATCACAACACTCTTCATATTTGTCTTACCTCCCTTTTTTCAACAAATGCATCCAGTCAGTCTTACTGATGTCAACCAGAACAGCCTGAATTATTTGCTAACTGCTGTTGGAAGAGCAGGGTGGGGAATATTGGAATACTTGTGGCTGAAAGGGATTAAGAGAAAATAAAAATACATAAATACAATAAATAAATTCCTAATCCAGAATGAACATGCAAAATGAGGGACTGATCTCCTCAAACAGCACCTTGACACTGCTGACAAAAAAAACCCTCATATATTGGTTTTTCCCCCATTTTCAGTTTGGGCTGAAAGTTGCAATTTCAATATACAAAATTATTATGTCTTGCAAAGAAGTGCCACAAAGGGGTGTCCCCAGAAAGTGCAACTGGAACTGTTCCAAGCAATCAAACACATCCAAGGTTCAGCACAAAGCTCAGCACGGAGGGGTCTTTCACACAAAGAGCAGGACAGGATAAGCCACTGCTTAACTTTCTGTTCAAGCAAGATATTGCAAAGTTACATCAACATTTTTTCATAATTTTCAGGCCCTTCAGACTGGTCAGAATGTTGTAACAACATAAATGAATAATTTATAAAATATATCTATTTTTAAAATCCCCTTCCTCTGGTCATCATGGCTTCAGTCAAGCAGTTCAGCATTTGGGTAAGCAACTTTTACACCAGTACCAAAAGCAGAGAATGGAAGAAACTGGAAGAATCAACTGAAGAAATTTAGAAATAAAGTTGAAAACTTGGTACCTACATACAAGAGGAAAAAATAATTTAGTTGTCTCTGTATGTATTTTTTTTTTCTTTGCCCAGCAGAAAGAAATCCAGTACTAGCTGGAGTGAACACTGCTCAAACTGCACACAAAATGGGGGAAATCATTTCAGCTATGGTAAAATTTGCAAACTCTGCTTCATATCTGGGACTCAAGGTGGGCTTTTTCTTGCAAATCAGTAATGACAGAAGCTGCACAAACCAATGGAAAAAAGGGCAGTAAAATGTCCAGTCTTTGTACATACAACACAGCCTAGCACATGGTACTTGGTGTGCTACAAAAGGGCCAAAAATAATTTTAAAAATTAAAGAATTTGTCTTTTAAAACACTTTTTCCCATTCTATGTCTGGCACTTATGTCACGAGGTAATGAGGAAGACTGAAATCAGCACCCTCTGGAACATCTCCTGCCTTTGCAGGATGTCACAGACCTGACTGGGGAATGACAAAAAGCCAAGTGCTGAGAAATATTTGAGAAGCTTTAACAGCCCAGCACCAGGTAGATTTTTTTTTTTTTTTAATTAAAATACAGCCCCCCAAAGTCAGAGCCAGGGGAATTCTCTATCTCTTGGATATGGAATTGATCTGAATGCAATTACTTTACTCTTTTCAGCTCCGTTTGACTTTGAACTAAACATCAATTAATGCACAAACAAGATCTGTTAACTCCAATACTGATTTTTCCATAGAAGACGTGAAGCAAATTCATTGGCCTCCACTGAGTGGCTTTGAGCAATTGCAGCCACCACCCAGGCAAGCTCAACTTCATTTTCCAGTGGTCACTTAAACCCTTAATTCTCGCAACAAAACTCCCTCAGCCTTAGTTTTAAAGCCCTTAAATCAGCAAACAAGACATCACACAGTATCTGCTCCAAAGCTGGGACCTTGCAGTGCTTCAGCTGCAGCGGAGCCATTGAGCCATGGCCAATAGAAGCTCATTTGAATAATCAATATGACAACCTTATTTTTCTAATGCAAACAGGATTGCTACAGTAAGGTGTCTCACTGCCACATCACAGTCATGGCCTCTTTTAACCCCTAATTAGATTTAGGCGATTATCCCTGCTCTTCCTTACAAGTGTACAGCCTGGATAAGGGATGACAAAAGCTATCTGCCACTTCCCCAGCCTTTGCAGGCTGCAGGTTATGCAGGGAGATACAGGGGAAGATCAGCAAACAATTGGTACTCACATCATCTCCAGTTTGGAGATAGTCACAGTTTGCCATCCACGCTGAGGGAAAATAGCCCAGAGCATTAGGTAAAATGCAAAAACGCTTAAGAACATCGGGGTTACGCAGATGGAAATGCAAGGTGATGTTGGGGAATTATGTTTCATTCAAATGGGTTATCACAAAGAGAACTATGGAGTGATGGGTTTGTGCCCCACACAGGAAACCCTGCCTTTTCAAGAGATTTCTGCTCATTGTCTGCTGGTGTGTAACGTTTTACATGGCTATTTCCACCAAAAAAAAAAAAAAAAAAAAAAAAANAAAAAAAAAAAGAAGAAATCAAACTTAGAAACAGCAATCCCAAAAGAATTACATTGCTCAACAAAGTCCGAGCAGACAGAGAAGATCTATTACAGAAATGTAATCACATTTCATTTACAAGAACTCTTATCTCAAGCACTTAAACATAACATTTAAACAGTTCTCCATTTTATTGTGCTCAGTATTGGAGCTAATAAGATAGAAAAGTATAATCACGTTAGCAACATTTCTATTGCATTACATAAACACAGGGTGAGATTAAAGGCAGAGCAGGGGGAAGGCAGAGTGGGGCTGCCTGGATTTCTGCTGGCAGACAGGAATATCACTGGGATCATGTGTGAACACTGCCACGCTGAAATTGGATCGTGTGTTCCCAAAATGGTCATTCCCAGCCTGACTGAAAAAGGGATTTCACCACATATTCTCCATATGGGAAGGTGTTCTGGAGCAGAAGAGAAGTCCTGGCTCTTATTGGAAGGATCAATTATCCAAGACAAGTAACATTTTCAGAATTGCTAAAAAAACCCATCTGGACTGAGTTTTGAAAAGCAATAAAGGGGAATAGATTTTTTTAAATATTGTATAAGTTGTGATTAACTCCCTTATCAGCAGAGCTCAAAGCAGCTCCAGTGCAATCCCTGTGCTGGGGCTTTATTTCTCAAGAAGGAATCACTGCTGCTCTTCCCTGATTTCTGCTCTGTCCATGGCACAGGATGGGTCCAGCAGGGCCACCCCAGGGCACAGGATTGGAATTTTCCCCAGAAGACTCCACAGCCTTCCTGGGATCAGCTCCTGCCCATATAAATTTACTGAGTTATTGTAGCACGTTCAGAACTGAAGAAAAAAGTAGCAGAATTATTAAAACAACCTTTCAAGCTCACAGAAAGTTTCCAACAAACTCTGAGGCCTAAAACTTTTTTTTTTTTTAATAAACTAAATGATGGACTTTATTATTTTGTCCTCCTCAATGAAAAACACATTGTGACCCTTTAAATCAGATCTAGTGGCTCCCACTCCATATAAACCCCTTCCCCCTCTTCCATCTTCGTGCTCCTGACTCACAGGGGACCTGGAAATCAACTCCCAGCAGAGACTCCCACTGCAACATTACCCAAAACATCTTCAGGGTTTTTTTAACACTGCTTAATGTGGCCAGGAAATAAAAGTTTTTTTCTTCGACAAGGCAGAAAAAAGGAAGAAATAAAAAGGAAAAAAGGAAGAAATAAAAAGGAAAAAAGGGAGATGGCAGAGACAGGCACAAGAAGCCTTCTCACTGCTGCCCCTGCATTCCCCATCCCTCTGCTGAACACTCTCCCAGAAATCCATTGTCTGCATTTCCCTAAAATTTTCCAAAGCACAGAGCAATGTCCACCTGACAAGGACCAACGGGAAACCCCCTTTTCCCTCCTGGGCACAGCATGATCCCATTAAGCAGCCTCAAAAGATTCTGCTCTGAGCAGCCAAGGCAGAGCTTCCTGATCAATTCCTTAATCCATTTGGAGAGAATGGAATGATCCTGCTGCTTCCATTGCAGCCCAGGAAAAAATCATTCCTGACATAATTCACCATTAAATGGTCCTTGTACTACAAGAAATTCAGCTGCTGGGAGCAGCTGAGGAGAGAGGCAGGATCCAGGAGAATCCCCTGCACATCCAAGATGTTCCCTCTGGGTCTCCCAGTTTCTACCCTGGAAGTCACCCAAAGCATTTCCCAGCCTTGTCCTTCATGGATATTTAAAGGTGTTGGTTTTATACTGCAAATGATGGGAAAATTGAAGGCTGGAGTGAGAGTGATTCCCAGACTTCTCCCCCAGAAAAAGTGCAATGCCTCAGGTTGCCATAATCAGTGGAAAAAAGGGAATAAACCCAACATGATGCTGAATTATTGTCACAAGGATGACTCTGCTCCATGGGCTGGAGGATTCTGCTGGGCAACTGAAGGTGTTTCACTCCCAGAGCACATCAGGGGATTCACAATGAACAGGGATGGACATGAAGACCAAGAGCACCCTCTGCATTTGGAACCAGGCTCAGAAATTCCCAGAATGGAAAACTTGGGTTGGACAGTCTCTTCTCCATGGGAAGATCCAAGAACTTTCCCTCTTCAAAGGAAAAGTCCTCTAATGAAGGGTGTGGAAGCAGAAAAATGTATGCACAGCTCACCTGTAGGGTTTTACTCCTGCTGGGTAGGAACATCCTGCCCTGCACAGAACCAGGAAGTGCCAAGGATGAAACCAGAGCTTGGAAGTAAATCATGGAATCCCAGTGGGATTTGGGTTGGGAAGGACATTAATCCCATTCAGTGCCACCCCTGCCATGGGCAGGGACACCTCCCACTGTCCCAGGCTGCTCCAAGCCCTGTCCAGCCTGGCCTTGGGCACTGCCAGGGATCCAGGGGCAGCCACAGCAAAGCTGGGCACCCTGTGCCAGGAACTCCCCACCCTCACAGGGAAGAATTTCTCCCCAATATCCAATCTAAATCCCTCTTCTCTTGATTTAAAATTATTCCCTCGTGTCCTATGACTGAGCAAAAATTTAGATTATTTCATTTAAATTTGATACATTATTTTGTAATTCCAAATAACAGAAAGGTCCAGAATTAGACCAGGATTAGAAGTGCTTCCTCCAAACAAAAATGCTCCTTCCCTTCCTAACCAAACCCACAGATGGTTTATAATGTCCATAGCAGGTAAACTCATTCCAGAAAAATCATTCCCAATCCAAAATACGAGGTGCAACAGCAAGTTTAATGTTCTAATGTGAATTTCAATTTCACTTTAGCACAGCATTACCTGTTAGATGGGCTGTTTGTGACCTGCCCTTCCTTTGCCTGCTCTGAGGAGAAGTTTGCTGGTTTGGGGCTGGCTTTTCCCTAAATCCTTGCTGGGCACTGGTGGTTCCAGTTGCAGGATGCAGGAGCAGGGTGCAGGGTGAGGTGATTACTGTATCTCTGCTGCTCAGTATCTGCAGGGTGTCTCAGTGCCACTCCAACTCCTTAAACCCAGTAAAGAGATTACAGCTCACACTAACTGGATTTGCACAGCTCGGGATCATTCAGTTTGGATTCCTCCTGCCCAGATTAAGGGAGGCCATTAAAACAATAGTCAGCTGCTCTCCCAGCACAAGGTGTCCCAGGGAAAAAAAAACAACCACCCAAAACTCCATGTTTACATTCAGAACGTGTGTTTGTTTGGACATGTGGGCAAACAAAACCCCCTTCCAGCAGGAATATTCCCTGTTCAAGGAATGATTCCACTAAAAACCCAGGATAATGCCAATTATATAGAAAAAAAAGGACAATCATGGTGGCTGGCAGTTTTAAGGAGCGGATAGTTTGGAAAATTTTAAACAGCTTAAAAGAATGTGTGTCTTTGAAGATATTGCCTTCAAATGCATTCCAAAACCTATTTCTGGAAATAGGGAGAAATATAATTCCCTCAACATAGTCCATGAATTTAGCAGGGAAGCTCATTTGACAGCCATCACTAAGTGACAGTCTGAACTACAGAATTTGAACACAAAACTCAGATTTTTGTACTTAGCACAAAAAGTACTTAATGAATGAAAATGAAATGCTTACTCTGACTGAAATCTCTTTATTTTCCACAGCCAGTGGTTCCCCAGCACCTCATGCACAGTTTTGCTCCACAGCTTACACACGTGTCCCATCCATGCTGGCTTTTCCAGCTGTCTGGGAGTGAAAGGAAAAGAAATCATCCCATATGCTGCTGCCTATTAAATAAATGGCTTTTGAGTCCTAAAAGGAGATTTTCAGCAAACAAAACGAAAAACAAGGCCAACACAGCTTAGACAACAATAGCAACAGATCTTGGTCAAAGGCAAGTGACCCTCGAGCTGCTCTGGGCATATGAAGGTCTGAGTCCTTTTCAGGGAAAACCCTTCCTCTGCTTCCCATTAGCCTTTGGCTGACTTTTTGGGAGGAAACTGTCCTCATTTGGCCTCTCAGCTGCTTCCTTCTGCCCTCCAGCACCACCAGCTCTTCCAGCAGAACTCCTGGGCTCCTCATCCACCAGCCCAAACATGCCCAGGTGTTCCCTGGGCACTCTGAGTGCTGGATGCTCTCAGGAATCTTCCCCTGAGCATTTCAGGGAAGCAACCCAAAGTGCTCAGCTCCTTTTCCACCAGGAAACACAGATCCTGAGAGGGCAATTAAATCTCTCTGCACTGAGCTCACCCAGAGACCCACACCACAGCTATCAGGTGACTTCTTCATCACCTGCTTCAGTCACCCCAGGTTTGGATTCTGCCTGCAGGCTGGAAGTAGAAAGGAAGGCAAAAGGAGCAAGAATATATAAATTAAAGAAGAGGAATTATTTTGGTTTTATTGTGGATAGTTAACTCCCTTGCCATGACCATACATCCTGGAAAACCCACTTTGAGTCAAAGCAAGTGCCTGGCAGACATTGGCTCAACTTGTCATGGAATTTTAGAAGTTGTCCTCCAAGAAGCTACCAAAAGAAATCACTCAAACCAAGAAGTCCTACCAAGCATCCTCAAACTTTACTACAAGCCCTTCCCAACAGCAGAACTGGAGCTCTTGTAAAGACCTCGTAATTTAGTCCAAACACTGAAAATAAACCTGCTTGGATTAAGGAAAGGGTTTTGCCCTCTGACAAAAGAACAAAGATGATCTTCTTTAAGCATTCAAACTATTTTCCACCACAGGATGGAGTAGCTTGGTTTCAGCATTCAAAAGGCAGTTGCTAATTTTAAACAGATTTTAAAATTCTCCAGTTTTTCTAGGAATTACCATGTTCAAGATGGGTTTTTGGCCACAGACTACAATTCCCACCAGCCCATTTCTACTGCAGGAAAGCTCTGCCACGATTTCCCTGGAAGCACTTCCTCTGGGATGCTTATAACTCAACAAGAACATGATCAAGGTTGAACCACAGCATGTATGGCTCCAGCCCAGCAGCAATCCTTATTTATTATATTTGGGATCTAAACTTACAAAATAAATATATTTTCCTTTTGGACTCCTGAGCTACAAACTAAACACAATGTACATTATATTTTCCTCAGAAGCCTGTTTAAAATAAACTCTAAAGAAAATCCAAATAACCAAAAAGAACTCCTGAATTCGAGACCTGAGCAGTGCAAACTAAACAAGTGTTGTAGCACCCTGAATGTCAATTTGCATTTGCACATTTCTGCTCCTTGAGAAATTAATTTTGTCAGGTAAGATTTTGAGGAAAAGGTCTTAGAGAGACAAAAATCAGCCTTTCAGTTCCTGGTGTAACACATGCCCCAGATGTGCCAGAGGAATCTTCCTTCCCAATCAAACATTCCCCCTCTGCCACTGGTGAAAGGCAAGGAGATCTCTCTTTACAGCCCTCGTCTCCCCCTATAAATTTTGCATGAGAAGACATCAGCCCAGCCCAGAGTTTCCTGCTGGGAGGGTGATAAATGTTTAATGAAAACAACACCCCCAGCTCGGTGTCAGCCAACAGCTCACACACGGCCCCTCTTTGATCCCAACACAGCTTCCAAGGAGTTCTGGGGTGCTCTGCTCCACACAGCTCCATCACCTGTATGCAAATCAGGGCCAATTACCATAAATGACTTCCTACTGCACCATGTGGGAAGAAGGAAAGGGAAATTAATGATGTGCCAAGCTCCAGGAGAGTCTGACTCAGAAAAGTCCAAAATTCCCACTTTAGTCCTGATGTTTTCTGCAAGCAGCAAAAAAGTTCATCAACAGGCATCAAACACCTGTGTCCCACCCATGGGGCACTGGCATGGAAATCCAGCTCCAGGGCATCTGGGGAAATGCCACTGGAAAAAGGCCCCGAGACAGAGGGGCTCCAGTGAAACTTCAAAGACCTAAAGTGTGGAATTGGAAGGAAAAATGGAGATTGTGTTTGAACAAGGAACTCCTCACCTCTGTAACACTGACAGGACACAGGGAATGGCTTCCCATGCCAGAGGGCAGAGATAGGTGGGATATTGGGAAGGATCTCCTCCCTGTGAGGGTGGGAAGGCCCTGGCACAGGTGCCCAGAGGAGCTGGGGCTGCCCCTGGATCCCTGGCAGTGCCCAAGGCCCCCTGGAGCACCCTGGTCCATGGATGGTGTCCCTGCCCATGGCAGGAGTTGGAATGAGATGAGATTTTAGGTCTTTCCAACCCAAACCATTCCAGGATTCTGGGATCTGTCAAAGCATTTAAGAAGCTGTGAAACCATTAATGCACATATGTATCAATAACCTTATTAAGGATCAGCAATTAAATCAGTGGTCAGGTTTGATTAATGGTTCACCATGTCTTTTCTCATAACAACTGAGGAGCTGCTCTTCATTTATTCCATTAAAAATTGTCAAAATCACTTGCAGAAGTAATCCAAAATTGCTCTGCTACACAAGCAACGATGAGACCCACAAATCTAGGAAAAGTTATTTAAAACTAACAGGCTTTTAATAGCTTTTTCCCCCCAGTCTGAAAATGAACAAGGAGCTTTATGAAAAACACATCTCAGAACAACAGAATTTGCATGTTTTGAAGCTGATCAAGACTTGAAACATCAAAATTCAACAGCACACCCAACCAGGTCAACAAAGACATGGATGCAGGTTGTTCTAAAACAAGTGAATTTCAAAAAGCATAAATAAAAGATGAATGTAATTCTTTGATTTGCAAAAAAAAAAAAAAAAAAAAATTAGTGGAGAAACATTGTAGTACTATAAACCCCTCACTTTTGCAGACTTGGACAGCTGAAGACTTCCTGCATGTAGATTTGGGAAACGTGGGAGTTGGAATGGAGGGAACTCCCAGCCCACATTCCAAGCAGCTGCTGCTACAGTTTCCCTCCATAATGGCTGGAAAAGTGGAACATCCCTTAAAACGTTTCAGGATATACGAGAAAAAGAGTTGAGCTGCATCACAGCCCATCCCTGTGGTGTACAGCTGGTACTTCTCCAACTGTCCAGAAATTCAGTGCTCAAAATTAAAGAACCATCACTAAAACAGGGAATGCCAAGGGACAATGCCCAGAATACTGTTTTTAAAATAATTTAATTTTTTTTACTCTTTAAATGCCTTGAAAGAACCTAAAGCTTCCCAAAAAAAACCCCAAGCACAGGTCTCTCCCCCTCACATCTACAAACACAACCAAGCCAAGCACAGGACAGAAAATCATCATTAGGGTTTACAGGAGCCACAAACAAATTTGCTGCTTAATCAGTGAAAAAAAAGCATTTTGATTCTGTGCTTTAGAGGAGCAGTGAAGCTCCAAATATACAACAATCTTCAGATCAGATCAGCTGCAGTGCTGCCAAGCTGAAATACCTCCTTTTATGCAAAGTTAAACTATAAAGTCAAGCAGCACTTGAGGATTTATGTTCCACCTTCCCACAGTCTGGCTTCAGGCTGATCTTCATTACAGCTCCAAAGCAGCTATTTTGAATAAATACATTCCAAATAGCCATGAATTTCATCTGGGAGCTAGACCTGGTCCTTGAGGTGCCTTTGAGGAAGGATCTGCTCCAAACACTGAGGTCACAGCATTGTTTCCACTACAGATTCCCTGATGCTGGAGGTTCTGGAAGGGCTCTGTAGAATAATGAGACTTTCAGTGCTGATCTAGACACTGGGTCTAGAAACTGATCTGCCTGGAGAGTCCAAAGTGGTTCCAACTTAACCAGGAATTTTCCTGCTGCTGCAGGGAACAACGGGAAAATTCCAGAAGCCAAGAGAAGCCCACATGTGGGTGGGAAGGTGCTGCTCTAGAAATTCCCCAGAAGTGTTTTTTTTCAGTGGGAATCCATCAAGGGAAGTTCATGAAGTGACACCTCAGTGTCTTCTTGTTTGGAAGGGATCAGATAAACAGGGAAAAGAAAGACCCCAGGAAAGGCTGCTCGAGAGCCTGATGCATAAAGCAGAGGGAATTACATCAATTGTCTTCCCTGAAATCAACAATCCAAGTTATTATTCTAGGCAGAAATTGGACTGGCAGCGGGTTCTCAAAGGTTCCCATTGTTCACCCTGAGCAAAGCTTGTACTGAAACTGCACTTTTGAGCCTCAATCAAAGCCCAGGAAGAGCTTCTGCCATTGGGAGGAGGTGTAGGCGTGTGTCAACAGTGAAACCCATCTTCTCATAGCAAATAGTCCTCATACTTTCCAATAATCCTCATTTTTCCCTTAAATTGTGGCTAATATATATATGGGAAGAATGTTTATCTTAAATTGCAGAAAGCCCTTTAGCCCATCTGAAACCAAGGGGGGAAAGAGTTGAAAATTAAATGGTTTGGTGTGAAATGTCACATTTGTGGAATTGTAAAACCCTAAAAATCCCACTCTTCAAATATTCTGAGTAATTCCCACTTAGCTTATATAAAATACAATTTAAGGCAAAGGAAAGTTATTACAAGAATAAACAAATTGTAGAAAGCTCTTCAATCCACCTGAAACCAAGGTGGGGTAAAGAGCTGAAAATTAAACCACTGTTTAGTGCAACATGCTGTCACATTGCAGAATTGTAAAACCCTAAAAACCCCACTCCTCAAATATTCTGAGTAATTCCCACTTAGCTTATATAAAATACAATTGAAGGTAAAAGAAAATTATGACAAGAATAAAAAGATGTTGCAGACAGGTAAAAACTTATAAAATAAGGGCCTTGTTACCTTTGTAAAATCACAGCTCAGTCCTGCTACTTCGGCTAAGCAGAAAAGGACTACGGGCAAGTGACTCAGTAGAGAAACAAGCCATGGAACCATCAGGTGCTCCCACGATGGTTTATGGTGGTTGGTTGGATCTGTCTGTTATGTTTGAAAACCATGTAACTGAAAATGGGCAAACTGCTTCCAAAGGGCCTGGTTTTTGCAAGACAGGGGCTCTCCTCTGCCCCTGCCTGGGGACTCCGCGTCGCACGAGAACTCACCGAGCTGCTGCCTGGTTTTGCTCCATTTCTTGCTTCACTTACCCGACCTTGGTGCCAGAAGTGTCCTTGTCCTTCCCCTTGTTCTTGGCCTTGTCTTTGTCCTTGTCACGGCCTTTGCGGCGCTCCCGGGACGCGCTGGGGCTTCTCCTGTGGCCAGACCTGTCACTGCTGCGGCTGCGGGAGCGCTGCCGTGCCCGGGAGCGGGACCTGCACAGACACCACACCTCAAACTCCTGCCCTGGACAAGCTGCACAAACACCACACCTCAACCTCCTGCCTTGGACAAAATTCACAGACACCACACCTCAAACTCCTGCCCTGGACAAGCTGCACAAACACCACACCTCAACCTCCTGCCTTGGACAAAATTCACAGACACCACACCTCAAACTCCTGCCCTGGACAAGCTGCACAAACACCACACCTCAACCTCCTGCCTTGGACAAAATTCACAGACACCACACCTCAAACTCCTGCCCTGGACAAGCTGCACAAACACCACACCTCAACCTCCTGCCTTGGACAAAATTCACAGACACCACACCTCAAACTCCTGCCTTGGACAAGATGCACAAACACCACACCTCAAACTCCTGCCCTGGACAAGATGCACAAACACCACACCTCAAACTCCTGCCCTGGGCAAGATGCACAAACACCACACCTCAAACTCCTGCCTTGGACATCGTGCACAAACACCACACCTCAAACTCCTGCCTTGGACAAGATGCACAAACACCAGACCTTAAACTCCTGCCTTGGGCAAGTGTTGATGCTGAATGGACTTAGAGAGAGGATTCCCAGCTACAGCCACAAAGCAAAGTCACATTCTCACACACAGAACCAAAACAATCCATGTTCTCAGGCTAACTTTGTATCAACATAGAGCAGGAATGTTAAAACAATCCTGCACCTGCATAAACATTAGGTGTGCTCATTCATAATTGGTTTAGAGTAATTGTGTATAACTTTTAGCCTATAGTGTTATAGAGTCAGAACCAATGGAAAATTGTTTGTTGCAAAGTACACTATAAATTGTGTGCAGTTCTCAATAAAGAGGTCAGTTATATTTGATAAAGAAGAACACCACATCTGACAGGGACAGGCAAGATGCACAAACACCACACTTCAAATTGACGCCTTGGAACAGCTACCTAAAACAGAGCCCACACAAAATATTAGAGAATAAAAGCAAGTATTTATTGAAGTCCTTCAATAGGTTCACCTTGGGCAGTCAAAGCCTCCAAGGCTTCAACCCAAGGTGGATGATGGTCACGAGTTTTTCAGACATATTTATAAGTTTGGTCCATTTATGTATCAGGGGTTAATCCTCCAATTATAGTTTCAGATAATGAAGTCATTTACCCCCAGTTTGCTCCCCCTAAATCACTTTTGTTTATACTTTAAGGGGTCCTTGAGTTTCAGGCTCGGAGAGGAATTGTTTTGGCTGAATAATACAGGAGAACAGCAGCTGACAGGCTATGGAGTTTTAGAGTTATACACTGAAGCAGTACAGGATTTTAAAAATATCAAAGCTAAATCCTAAGGCATCAGATAGACTGACAAGAAAAAATGACCCCGAAGCAATTGGGGAAGAGATTCCGATTAAAACAGGAAAAATCTTTTATAGGATCTATTGAATTATCTGAACAAGCAGAACAGGAGTCACCAAAACTCCTGTGAGAAGCAGCCAGATAGTGAAGGAAGGAAACTCCTCCACTAGAGAAAGAAGACGCTGCTTCTAAGGCAGACAAAAAGGATTCCCAAATTATAAGATACCAAATTAGCCCAACAAAAGACCACCAATTCTTCTGCCACAAGACAGACACATTTAGACAACTTTTCTTCTCCAAAAATCACAGTGGGTGAAGTCAGACTTCAGCAATCAGCAGGCCTAGTTTGCTACCAAGGGGTTCATCTCCAGCTTTTAGAAGCTTCTGGCTACTCAGCCCTGAAAACACTTTTTTAAATGTTGTAAAGGTCCAGAGTGAAAATCTGGGAGATTTTAGTGCCCTGCTTTGACAGTTACAAAATTTCATCATGAGAACAACCCAGCGGATGTTTCTCATCAGCACTGCACCTCAGCCTTGTTATAGTTACATTTTATTATTTAATTTTAATATAAGACATTTAATAACACATTTAGCAATTTAATACTTTTAAACTGACAATTTAGCAAAAGAAGTAACAAAGAAAACATTGCTCCTGCTCTGAAAAAAAGATGCAAAATAAAACAGAGGATTCATCCATTAAAGTAATCTTGGAGGTACTGGGGAAGGAAAGGAAGGAAATTTTTCTTTCAGCATTAAACTTTAAATTCCTCATTTCTGATCAATTCAGCTTGGAAAATAATCAAATAATTTGTCTGCTACTAAATGCTTGTATTACACATTAAATATGTTATCACCAAAAATGATGTTCCAACAAAATCCAGAAAAACCAGAAGTGATGTGGCCAAACCAACCTCTCAACGTTTAGATCTGGTCACCTTAAAGGTATTTTTGGCAAAAAAACTGTAAATATTCCAACTCCGCAAGTCCAAAAATGCAAAAATTGCACACAGGGGGTTTGTGGATATACTTGGGGTTTGGTTGCTATTACTGCTCCTAACTTTGGTTACTAAAATTGAGTTCCTACATGGATAAAGGATATTCCATTCTCAATCCTGTTATCCATTCCTCTGCAATAAATTCATGTTGTTCCTGATCTACTTGAAGGAAAAAAAAATAAATCAAGAAATATTAGGACTGGTTCTCTGTGTATCCAAAATGCTTTCATTATTTCTGAATTTCTTGTAGTTTTTCTAAATTTTTTTAAATAGTTTATCACAGATCAATGATACCTGAGTAGACAAGGGACATTTAGGAAAAATCAGGTTAACTTTTCCTTGGTTTCTCTCACCTGAGCACCCTGGCCTGTGGAATGTGTCCCTCCCCAGGGCAGGGACTGGAATGAGATGGGCTTTAAGGTCCTTCCCAACCCAAACCATCCCATAATTCTACAATTCCATTATTGCCATCAAAGTCCTGATGGCACCTCATGGAAATGTTTCATTAAGGGGAAATTTTTATAACAGTAGAAAAAGTTTCTTTAGCACCTCTAGGAGTGTGAAACTCCCAAGGCCTTTAAAAACCAAACCACACAGAAAAAAATCCCTCCTTTTTTAAAGCAACAACTGCTTAATAAAACTCAACAATAGACAAAGCAAAAGAAAATCCTCCATCCAGATGAGGCTATAAATTACATTTCTGGAATTTGTCCAGCACATGAGAGTGAAGGTCCCAGTTCCTGCCAGGAGCAGCTCCAGAGGTCAGGGCTGGGTTCCTGTTCCAGCAGCTGGTACCTTCCAACAGCAGCTCTCCCATCCTGGTCACTCTATTAACACTAATAAATAGCTCAAATTACCACTGCAGGGCTCTGTTATTAACTAGAGAACATTTGCTGGCTCAAAATGGATATTTAGGGTGTCATCACAAATGTGAAAGTGTCCATCCACCCATTCTTAGTCCTCAGGTAAAGGAAGCTTTGACTTTAAAGGGCATTCTGGATATTAAATCAAATTTTTGGTTGGCACAGAGATATTGTTTGCACAAATATCATGATGAGGCAGCATTGCCCTAAATCCACTATTCCCAGGTAACCCTGATTTCTCAGAACTTGGCCAGTAAGATAAGTCTAAAACAAACAAAAAAAACCCCAAACCAACAAAACAAACTAAAAAATCCCTGTAGCAACACAAATCACCTTTCATTAATGCAGGACTTCTCCTCACTTAAGGGCACAGTCCTCCCAACAGGAATAACTGAGGAATCTAAAACATTTCTTGCTAAAGAACTTCAGTTTCTCAGCTCAAATCTGAACTTCAGCTCATTTGTTTGCAGGTGCAAATAATTTCACCTCAGGTAGACTGGATGCTCAATTCCTGGATTTCTGCTCATTCCCATGTCCCACCTAACTGGTGGCAAGTGACATTTACATACAGGAAACAGCTTTTAAAAATTAAAATAGTTATTACATCAAATTTGCCCCTGGATCCCTGGCAGTGCCCAAGGCCAGGCTGGACAGGGACTGGAGCAGACTGGGACACTGGAAGGTGTCCCTGCCATGGCACAGCATCCCTGGGCACCCTGTGCCAGTGTCCTACCGCCCTCACAGGGGTGAATTTCTTCCCCAAATCCACCTAAACCTCCCCTCCATCAGCTTTAGGTCATTCCCAATTGTCCCACCACCCTCACAGGGGTGAATTTCTTCCCAAAAGCCACCTAAACCTCCCCTCCATCAGTTTTTTAGGTCATTCCCACTTGTCCCATCACTCCATGGCCCTGGGAAGAGTCTCTCTCTACCCTCCTCCTGAGCTGCCTTTAATTCCTATTAAAGTATCTTGCAAGATCTGCAAGACAGGAAATCAAGATAAAACTTCCTGAAATGGAGCTCCCAAAAGTCATCTGTGCCCCCAGCTCACCACCGAACCACAACAAAACTCCACAGATCTGACAGAGAAGAGAGATTTTCTATTTTATCTGCTGTTGAAAAATAACAAGAATCACAATGAGTCCTATTAAAGCAAGACCCCAAATGTTCAAATTATGGAACTACTGGAAGGAAAAAAAAAAAAAAAAAAAAAAAAAAAAAAAAAAAAAAAAAAAAAAACCAACCCAAGAACTGAAGCTGGAGAGGAGATTTGCAGCATGGATGCCCTTCCCCCCAAACGACACCCAAAACACCCACCCACCATGCCAAAGGTTAAGTCATTTAGTCAAGTTCAAAGATCTTCAAAGAGTTCTTAGATCCAGATAAGCCCATATGTTCCCAAAATTCTGTGAAAAGCCATTACTTTCCAATCTGCTTTTCATGTCTAAGTTGCAGAACACACAGATGCTTGGCATCACTCAGGATCCCTAAATTCTCACACCAGATAATCAAGGCTCACCAATAACTTCCCCATCTCAAACCCTAAGAAATGGCTTTATTCCATCAACACTTGGGCCTCTTGTAAAAATTGAAAGTCTCCATAAAAGCCCATTCAGTTACTGCACAATAAGTGTTAATTTGCTAATTTCTTCACAGGTAATCAATTAAAATGTAAAATATTGGATAAAATTAGTTGCACTAAATTTAACAGCTGCTCCATAAGCATAATTAGTTTCACAAGGGCCATATGTATTCTGAGCAGAGACTGAGTTGAAACAAATAAGAGGATTTTAAAACAAGTTTGAGGAAATCTGCATTTAATTAGCAGGTGGGCACTACAACTGCATAATGTTTTTATACATTTATATTTATGAAGTGACAGAAGATCTAAAGGCTTTTTAAAATGGCGTTTATTGTTTGAATGGGAACTGTTTTGCTGCATGCTAAAGTGATTTAAATCCTTCTAGCCCTGCTTTGAAAAAATCATAAATGGTGAAAGAAAACATGTGGAAAACTGTAAAACTAGAAAGAATTTGCGACAAAAAGCAGAGCCACATACCATAACCAAAAGGAAACTACACTTAATTAAATGTACACTACATCTGGAATATCAGCCTAATAAAACGTGCAACTATTAATTCTCATTGTTCTAAAGGAAATGAGGTCAGTGGCGTTTAGTATTTCCCCAATTATATTGCACTAAAGCACTGAACTCTATCTTACAGGTCCAATCTAATCTCTCCAAAAGGTTACAACTCTAAAAGAGAGACTTTTTTAAATGGAAAGAGGAATTAGAGCCCAAAACCAAGACAGGGTTTGTTTTCTTCTCTTTGGGCTCTTCCAATCTGGGTAAATTTTTGCAAAAAAAAAATAAAAAAATCTGTTTTCTTGGCAAACAGCAACCCCCCCTTCAAAGAAGGGTGCTGAGATGTCAACTTCTCCCCTGCAATTCTCCTAAGCATCTCTCACCTGACATAAGCCTTATTAGATTATTTTTAGCTCAATGACCACCAACAAAAGCCAACAAATTCAGGGCTCTTTAATATTTCAGCCATAAATCCAAGAGCTGGGCCAGAACAATGGAACAACTGCACTGCATCAACCCTGGATTCTCAGATTGGTAATAAAGCCAGAGTGCAAACACACAAGTAATTGCAGCAAAATGCCATGTTCTCCTTCAAAGCATATTAAGAGAAAGTTCCTTGTTTAACTCAACTTCACCACCAGGAAAAAAAAATTACAGGCCAAGTTATTGGAAAGGTAAAATAATTTCAGGTATCAATTGCAGTCATTCAGACTGCAGAAATTATTAAATATATTTAATGCAAATTTGGCTGCCTCTATAGAATATTTCAGGTCATTATTAGTTTCCAATTTTAAAATGCATGTATTTGAGAAAGTTAAATATAGATTATATGTAGGGTAATACAACTTTATTTTAATTTATTGTTCAATATAAGGTGAGTGATAACAAAACTAGGCAGCAGCAGAGTCAGAGTTTAAACCTGAAATGAGACTGATGCTGAGAGGAAAAAGTTGTTTCAAACCAGCAGTTTGGACAGTTGGTAAGTGACAAAACATATTTCAGAAGAAGGGAATATTTAAGATTTAAAAAAATATCATCCACAGTACCAGAGAAAAGCAGGATGGAATAAAAATGAGAACTGGGACAACCAAGAACTTTTCTTGGAGAAGATGTAAAATGTCTTTCCTCCACGATTGCACCTTTTAAACTTTGACTCAGCCCATTTTTTCCTGGTTGCTTTTTCCTCAGCCTACACAGTGAGAGTTCTGGGATTTCACTGGGAGAAGAAGGAATTTCCTTGCTGGTATCTTTGTGTGGCAAATTATCCCAAATGCACAGCTGAGGAAATGGATTCACCAACTCAACCCAGCAATTCTGCACCTATTAATGATGGTAATTCCACAATCAACCATTTGAGGAGGTGAAACTCCCATAACCGTATTTTGAAAAGATGTAGTTACTGAAAAGGCAGCATGGAGAGCACGGGAATGCAGCTGGAGAGGAGAACCCATGGATGAGACACTCCTGGAATTCTCAAGCAGTTGGTGTGATACAAATGGAGTTCTCCACACTACAAACTCCTGCTTTGCCTGCTCTGAATTCTGAGGATGGTGAAGGTGCCTGTTCTGCCTCAATGCCTTGATTATCCTACAAGGAATCCTTGGGATGACTGCACATCCAGTGTGGGTCATCCCACTCACAACCCAGGCGCTGGAAAACCCACAGCAGATCAGGAACTGAGGGAGAAGAACCAACCCCAAACACATCAAGGTCCAATAAGCTGAGCTTGGTGCCAGCAGTGCCGTGCTCAGAACTTGCATCCCACGGAATTCAGGCACAATTCCTTGCCTGAGGAATGAACAATGGAAGAGGAGCTGCAGGAGCACCTCAGTGAACCCTTCATGGCAAACTAAACCAAAATTAGACTTTATTGAGTGTTATCTGAAAGGCAAATCATGGATTAAACTGCTGCTCTCCAAGCAGGGAGAAAAACCATTTATTCCCCTTGTCAATCTGTCTTAAGACTCCTTGCTAAAATTCAACCTCAAATTAAGATTATCAGGTAAGAACACATCTGGTTTTACCTGACATGAATTCCCCTCACATCTTCTCAGTGTATCCCAAAGCAGGACTTTTTTCTAACCCTGTATTCCTGTAGCCATTTCATGACTGATCAGAAAAAAAACCCTGGAATTTAATTCCAATAATCTTTAGGGAATGAAATAATAATGGAACAGAAGTTAATACAGAAATTGGTACATTGTCACATTAAATAAACAGCCAAAGTCCCTCCTATTCCTTGTCCTTTCTCATTCAAAGCAGGCTTGGAGTTCAAGGGCAAAAATTTCACATAGACCTAAATAAATGTGTGCAACACCCAGCTGAAGGGACATTAGATAGAAACTTCCACATAAAACCCAGGTTAAAGTTGATAAGGGAAGTAAATATTATTCCAGTAATCTGAAAACAAACCAAAAAAAGGGTCAACTGAGTTGAGAATACCCAATTTGTCTTCTGGTCATACAAGAAATTTAAACCATGAGGTGAAGCAAAAGCAAAACAATTGTTAATTTGCCACACAAAGATACCAGCAAGGAAATTCCTTCCTCTCCCAACCAAATCCCAGAATTGCCACTGCTTAGGCTGAGGAAAAAATGGGCTGAGTCAAAGTTTAAAAGGTGCAATCGTGGAGGAAAGACATTTTACATCTTCTCCAAAAAAACTGGGAAAACTGGAATTCTACAGGAACAAACAAGTAACATATTCTATTAGCAAGGAGATCCATCAGACCTCATAATTAATTCTTACAAATATGTGAAGTTATTTCCTTCTCCATACAGCTGGAATCTATTTGAAAAAACAAAGGTGCAGCTTTCTTGCAGGACTCTGGATAAACAGCCCAGATTATTCCTGTGGCTCTGCATCTGCCCTGGATGGATCCCAGAGCCATGGAAAAGGCTCCAATTCATTTTCCAGATGGAATCACGACCCAGGTAATTATTTGTTGTAAATTTGACAACACCTCTGATATTATGGTAAAATGTTGAGGGACAGACAGGAGAGATTTTCAGGCTGAGATTTTCCACTTCCCCTGTGCCTCAGGTCAGATTAATTACAGGTAAACACTGCTCCTCTGTCTGCCTGGGACAAACCAAATATTTCAGTTTTTGGGATCATAAAACCTCCAAGACTGAGGCCCCGGTGATGGTCTGAGCTTAAACACTCTGTAATATTTGTGTGTCCTTACATCCCCAAATTGATATTAGACAGCTGAAGGGAATTACCTAAACAGATGTTTGAAATCAGCTTACANAAAAAAAAAAAAAAATCCTAATTTAAGTCATGCAGCACCAGCAATGGCAACTGATCTCCAAGTGCCACCAGCACAGAGCCAAAACTGAAACAACAAGGAAAAAAATCGAAATATTCCCCATTCTTCAACACTGCAAGGCAAAAAAATCCTCTTTAGAGACAGGATTAAGGCATTTCCTAGAAATTAAGACTTGATTTGGAAGAGTGGGAATATTGAGACTGACTGGATTCATAATGACCACAAAGAACATGCTGGAAAGAACACCTGGATGAAAAGCTGTGTCTCTACTTTTTCCTGGGTAAAACAAATGATCCCATTCTCTGTGCTCACAATTCTAAAGAAGGCATTTTTTCCCTTAATTCAGTGGTAACAAGACAGGTTGAGGTGCAAATTTTCTAGGATGTAATAAGTTTAAAGTATTCCACCTGTACTTTTTACCACCACGGGTTTATGAAGAATAAAGGAAGGCTTTTAGAATATCACCTTGTTTTTCCAAAATAAAAACAGAACAAACTTCAGATTTTAAATGAAAATTGCTGTAACTGGACTCCAAAAACCAAGTAATAAAAAGGCTTTAGAAACACATAAGAAAAGCAAAAATGCATCACACCATCCACACAAAAATCTTGTGGAGTGACAACATCAAGAGTTTGGATATTTTCTGTCTATTTTCCAGTGCACACTCTACAAATGCAGGGATAATTTTCTAATTTCCATGCAAGTTGGATGCATCTCCCTTTAATATTTTGCACGTAACAAACACAGAGTAGACAGAGAAAAGCAGGGGCTGTTTTTTAATATTCTCCTGGATGAAAACTGAACAGCTCCTTTCCTGGAGACTGCTGAGGAGCTGTGGAGCTGGCACCTTTATCAGCTCCAAAATCTCCTTTACTGGGAGTTATCACCTCTAACCCTGTCCTGTCAAAGCCCAATTCTTATGGCTAATTAAAAACTCCAGGGGAGGGCAGGGAAGAAACTCTAAACATTTCATTTACTATTCTAAAAATTAGTGTTTTCCTCACAGAATGCAGCAGTTACATAAAATAGTGTAAAACAAATCACATCAGAAAGCAAAACAACAAAATCTGGATTGTTTAAAAAAATACATAAGGCAACAGAAATACTTAATTATTACATTTCAAAATGTGTTCTGACTGTTCTGATCAACTGATGATGCCGAGCACAAACTGCTTGGTATCAGTGCTAATATAAACGGGTAATAAAGGTGAATTATGATGTGATTTCTACATGCTTTGTTAAAAAAAGGGTCTCATGGAACTTTCTTCTGAGCTCTGCTTTTTGTTTAAAACACAAAAGAACCTCACAAAGCCAGGAAATAGTGACAGGTTCCTGACTCTGCAACAGCAGCTCTTCTGCACCACACTCACCTCCATTTCCAGACCTCAAGGCAAAAATTAAATTGAAAACCAAATTATTTCCATCACTGAGAAAATTGCCCAAACCAGGCAGCTTAGGAATTCCAAAAATAAACCAGTACCTGCTGTGTCACTCAAAACCTTCCACAATTCTGTCCCCACAACTCTGGGAAGATTCACAGCATCACAATTCTAACTAACACCACCAACACCATCATGGGGATGTTGGAGGGGAGGGAATAGGAATATAATGGGATTTTAGAACTGAAATGTGTAACTTGTATTGAGTTAACAGTGTACTAAGCAAGGGAAATCTGTGTGCCATCCCTCCAGCACCTTCCAGGAGTCACTGATGTCCCCAGGTGTTACTGCTGTTTTTCAGATGAAAAAATACATCAGTAAAAAACTCCTTCACCAACTTTTTCTCCCTCACATTGGTTCCTGCTGCTGACCAAGCTCCAGGTCTCTGGGAGGTTTATTTTGGATACTCCTTGATGATGCAGAGGGCCAAGAGCTCCATCCCTCCTGGCCCTTCCCTTTTCCCCATCAAGTGAGGGTCCATTGGGAGGTGTCAGCATTCCCTGGATGAGCTGGGATCATTCCCAACAATCCACTCCACTCCCCAGCTGGGACACACCACAAACTCCACAGCTCTGGCTCCCAACCCTCAGCTCCAGCCCTGCTCACTGGGAGCCATGCTCTGAGTCAGGCCAAGGCTTCCGTGGATTATTCAGGGAATTCCATCCTTTAATTTGGCTGAAGTGAGGGAATATCCCATAATTCAGATATTTTAGAGTCACCAGAATGCTCCAGATCTGGCTTTATCCTGCTGCCTGATCTGTAATATTCACATTTCCAACACTGCATTCAGCCAAGGGATGAGGAACAATTCTTCCTTCCACCCTTCTGAGGCAGTGGGTGCCATTTTCACTGAAAGTCTAATTTAATTTAACTATCCATTTTTCCACATTATATGGATATAAGTAAAACTGTGGTTTCAGTCTTTCCTAGTTCTGATAATCTACAGAGCAATTTCCATCACCACGTTATTTGATGGGACTCCATAAAATAAAATTCCTAACGATAAGAAAGGCTGTTTGTATTTTGTATCATTTTTGTTGTTAAATATTTGCTTAGAGAGTGACATAAAAATTACCTTTACAGAAGCCTCACAATTAAACCAGCTTTGAAAAAATTGAAACAATTCTGCAGTTTTCCTTAAGGATTTATTTTTATTTTAGCTTAAGTTACCACAATTCATTCACTTTAATCCTTTATCTGTTACTTGAACAAATACTTCACAAATAAATGACATTTTGTTGATTTTTTTAAAGAATAACTCTTTCCAATCAACCTTCCACTTCAACCACAACAATTCTTCAGGTTCTGCATTAATATTAAATTCCTCAAACCCTATTTTTTTATGGCCAAAATGGCAAGGCTGACCTTTCTTTCCTTTTCTCAGGCTGCAATTTGCTGGGAGTGTTTCCCTGAGCTGCACGAGTGGCTCCCGTGGGCTCACAGCACCCTGCAGATGGTTGTGATTATTCCCAACAGGACCTTCCCAGGAGCTTTCCTACCAGGATGTCACGTTCAATCCAACACGGGGAGGTAAAATCCCTCAGACTGATCTGCCATCTCCAAACAGGGTGTTTAGAGAGGGGAGCCACAACATTTCCACTGGAATTTGGAATTTCTGGCGGCAGCGCTGCACTGAGCCAAGAATTGGGACATGCAGGGTTATTCCTGCTGCTGGGAGGTGCCATTGGATATCAGAGCTGTCAACAGCTTGGAAATGGATGCCCCAAACTACCAAACACTGGGAAACAGGAGGATTTGTTGGCTGCTCCTGGCTTCCCCTCTCAGTGCTCAGTGCCTGGTTCCTCAGAGATGCCCTGCAAAGCCCCTCAGCACTGTCCCAGGGGAGGAACTTCCAGTTGGGAATCAATTGGGAGCAAAGCTGGGGAAATGTTGGGAGCTGGTGAAGGGAAGAAGTGACTGCAGAAAGGTGGTGCAGCTGAACACAAGGCACTGCACTGAAGTGCTAAAAGGGTCTCTGGGAAGCAGCTCTGGATTCCCAGGAAGCTGACGCGTCCTAAGAAGGGCCAGGGATGAAAGCGCGCCCGGCCTGACGGAAATCCAAACACAGCCACAGACACAATTATTTTACTAATTGCTAATGAATACAGTCAAGTAGCTTCAAAAAGCCAAACTTTGCTTGGACTACTTCGGGTTTTGACCTCTGCAGGAGCAAATGCATTTCAAACTGGAGCCCACCAAAACTGATTAACGGCGCCAGCCAAGGCCAGCACGGAGCGGGAGCTTTTTTCCATCTATCACATGGCCCCAAGGATAGTTAAATGAACCTTAAAATGGCTACAAACAGCTCAATGACTACACAGAGTCCTGCCAATTAGAAATAATTAGGCAGTCATTTTGGTGGTGAGTCTTTTTAAGTGCATACATAATGATGCAATGATGCTTATTAGCGAGCTCATACGAGCTCTGCTCAAACAGCCTGGAATAATTATGCAACTATCACAAAGCCTTGCACATCTCTGTACTTCACCTTAATGCATTTAAAAATCCACTTCATTACCTCCAGTAATTAATCCTCCATTAATTGCAGGAAAAGCCCAGTTTACCGTGCTTCGTTTCTAATTATCTTATAAATAGTTATGGTTCTAATTAATGTGTTCATTAAGCTGAATATCTTTCTCAAAGCCATGCTCAGAGCAAAGGTTCTGCTTTTGAGAGAAAAAGCCTAACTAGCCATAAGGTGAGGCCATTTTGGTTGTATTTGCTTTTATTTTAGTATATTCAACCTCCTAATTGGCATTTAAAATCTAATTTGGAAGAACTTCAAGAAGACTATATAGGAGAAAAATAGGAAAAGGCTTTGCTTTCTTTTTTTTACCCATTCTCCAATCAAGAAGCTCAGAGCTTTAACAGGAAAACTTTTAGCATCTCTTTTTGATATGGACTGGGAACAGATTTTCAGTGCTGTGCCACAGATTAATTTAAATTCTATCACAATTCAGTTTTTCCCTGCATGTTTCCATAGAGGAGAAGCAAAAACCACGGAAGAAAAATAGGCACCTAAGAGTTTATACAGAAATAAAAATAATAAACCCATACTGACAGCCTTGCCTTCATTTTCAGGATATAAATCCCTGGCACAGAATTACAACAAGAATTTACATCAGTGATTTGAGCTGAGCATGATCTGACCCTTTAAATTCATTGAGAGGTTGCCTCACTAAGAGATATGGATATGATCCAATAAAACACAACTGGAGAATACCTTACAATAATACCTACGGATAAGGAAACTCCCTATTGAAACACATTTCCCAGGATTTTGGGGCTTCACACAGAAGAATTTTGCAGAAAACTTAGAATCAAAATAAAATTCTACAAGACCACAATCAAAATATTTTAGTTATAGTTACAATTACAGTAGAGATACTGAATTGCCATCTCTTCCTAGGTTTTAATTTCTTAAAATAGACATTATATATTTAAATACACCTGTCTGCAGTTATACAATGCAAAGATAAATCCAAGTTCTCCCATATTTTTATTAACATGACCACATATTCAACATTAAATATTTTGTTCAGGGAGTTACTCATACTCTATTTTAACAGCAAAAGGACAAAAACTCTGCACATGCCTGCAATTATCAAATTTCTTTTGGGAACCTTTTCTTCCTAGAACATCCCAGCTCAGGAAAATCTGGAATCACTGAAGTCAAGTGCAGCTTTGCCCTGGCTCTGACAGGGCTGAGGTTTGATGCCAATAAAGCTGCATTAGGAGCAGATGAGGAATTATCAACTCTACATCTTGCTCTGGAATTTTTGAGAGCCTCAATGTTTTGCCCTGGAAACTCAAAAAATCTAAAACTTGGGAGTTGAGAGGCAGGAGGAGAAGAAGCAGCACTGAGGATGAAGGAACAGCCAGGGAATGTCAGGATACCACAATTTTAATCAGATTAATCCAGCATGAACTCACTCCAAAACACACTCTGGGAATGGCACCAACACAGACTGCCTGGATCTCACAGGAAAACTGGTTTCTCTGGGATAAGGTTTGTTACAAAGGTCCCAAACCCTGCCTGCAGCAGTGACTGCCCTGCTCACACACAGCAACATCCTGGAATCCCACAAAAAACTGGCAGCAAGGAATTCCAGGGCATGGATGGTGCTTTATAGGGAACCATGGAATGGTTTGGGTTGGGAGAGACCTTAAAGCTCATCCACATCCATGGGCAGGGACACCTCCCACTGTCCCAGGCTGCTCCCAGCCCCAATGTCCAGCCTGGCCTTGGGCACTGCCAGGGATCCAGGGGCAGCCACAGCAAATCTGGGAATTACAGCCCAGCCCCTCCCAGGGAACAATTCCTTCCCAATATCCCATCCACCCCTGCCCTCTGCCACTGGGAAGCCACTCCCCCTTGCTCTATCCATGCCCAACACATCCTTTCCCTACCACTTTTTTGGCAGAAATCCACATTTTTTGCCTTCATCATTTTAACCAGATTCTGTTCCTGCCATACATTATCAGAATTAGAAAGAGTGAAAGATGGGAATAAAGAGTAAATTTTTACTATTAAATTCTACTATTTTGTGTTTCTCAGTGGGAAAAATCACTCCTAGAAATGAACCCTGGAAAGAACAACAATTTACAGAGCAAAGAGGGGCTCGGATTACCAGGGCATCCTTAAGACATCTGCTTGTGCAGGGCTGCCTCGAGAAACACCAGCTCTGCAGCAAAGGAATAACAGATTCTATTTCATGGCCAGAGCTTTGGTGGCAGAGAAAAACACAGAATTAAAAAAAAAAAAAAAAAAAAAAAAAAAGAGGTAAAAATACATAGTGATTTAGAATGCAGACACACAGAAATCCAAAAGGCAATTCCCCACCAAGGGGAGCTGTATTTTTCTCGTCTTCTCGAGTTCCTGTTCCAAACAGAAAACTGAAGGATTAAAAAAACCCCAACAACCTGCAAATACACCTTTTTCCAAAGGGAGGAATAAAAGGTTCTAGACAAATAAGCAGCTCTACTTTAAACACTCTGTGTGTACATAACACCTGGGCTGCACAAAAAACCAACTTTCTGTGTAATTAGACTCGAGCCTGAGCTCCAAATGAACAGCACTTATGCATTCAGAGCTGTTTTTAAGGCTTTTTTTTTTTTTGTTTTATACCAATGAAAGGCATCAAAGCAACTGTCACTTGCAGCTCTGTGGCCTTATTGATAACTGGAGGGCCCTCAGCATTGCCTTGTAAAGTTTAATTTCCCAAAGTGGTCAATTAGGGCTGGGCTATGAGCTCAGCAGTGGTTGGTGCTCCAGGACATCTCCACTGCTCCTGCTCCACCTCTGGGCCCTTCCTGGACAGCCACGAACACAAACTGATCATTCCTCTTGAAAAAAGTCAGTTATTGCAACAAAAAACCACATCTTTTTAGAGGTTGGTGCTGATACAACCTGGAATGCAATGAGGTTCTAAATAAAAACTGTAAGGTTGGATTTATTGGTGGAAAAATAAACAGGAGCTGACATTACCATCAGCAGGATCTCACTCAGTAATGTCAATTCCACCTTCCTGCCCCAAGCTTTTATTTGAAGTTTCATGAAAGAAATGCTGCAATATCTTAATTAAATCTATTTGCTAATGGACCAAAGGCTTCAAACTTTCCCAGCAGTAAAAAGAGAGAGGAACATGTAATATTTACAGGGATTGTTTCCATAATTCCACCTGAGTGGGTTAACCTGGGGAACAAGGACAGGGGAAAAAATATCCCAAGCAGCAGATCCATACTGGAATAGCAACTCCAGTGGCTACAACCAGGCAAAAAATTAAGCAATCGTAAGAATTAATTACAAGAATAAAATTATAGAAGCATGGAATGGCTTGGGTTAGAATTTCAAAAGCAATGTTCTAATTAAACAGCACTGCTTGACTTCTGATAGGACTCCTGTCTGCTTCTCTTTGGCAAATTCCTCCCAAGGAGGCATTTCCAAAGGATTTTCCCAGATTTAGAGCTTGCCAGCACTGTCCCTGTATGCCCAGCCCTGTTGTGGGCAGTTCTGGTCACTCCTGGTGTCCTGCAGCAGGAAAAGGGCCCTGGGTGTCCCTGTTCCATCCCAATCCCATTGCTCTCAGGCAATCTTGCTGATCCCACCCAAATCTCACTTCCACCTCCTCCCTGCTCCATCCAAACCCCACTTCCACCTCCTCTCAGCAGGCACAGCTGGTGGTTGGTCAGTCCAGAAACCTTCCCTTTGTTCCTAGGTTTTTCCTTTTCCCTGGGACAGCCACCATCACCTGTGCCAAGGCTCAGTCCCCAGGCCAGACCTCTGCTCTCACCTGGAACAGCACCAGCTTTCATCCACAGCTGCATCATCCTGAAATTCACACCTTAACACCCCTAAAAATCAGTCTTCTAATTCCATACAACTACAGTGGATCTCTGCCCACCACCAGAGACATGCAATTCTTTATTTTTAATCAATCTCTCCTCTACATCCTCCTGTTCCTCCATAAACTCTCCAGTAAATTCACCAGGCCCATCACAATTTTAACTCTTAGTTTATCTGCTGTACACTCAAAACATCCATCCCTTCTAATTTCCTCTCCCCTAAAAAGCTTTATTTTTCTTTTAGGGCAATGCTGTTTGAGGAAATTCCCCCTGAAGTTGTTCATAATGAAGTCCCTGCTCTGTAATCCAGGAAAAGCTAAGCAGGACAGACAGACACAGCTGTAAATAGAAGTACTACAGATTGTGTCTTGACCCAATAGTTCTCATCAGTAAAGTCTGATAAGCCAGGTTTTAATGTGAAAAGACTCCAGCACATTAATCCCACACTAAAATAACTGTATGGAAAAAGGAGATTAACTGAAGACAGGTCCAAGCAACACAAGTACAAAAGCATTCAGTGATATTTTATGTATATATATAATTCAGTGATATCTTTAAAAAGTCTTACAAACTGTGCAGTATCAACCCTTCAGTAAAATGTATCATAGCAAGTCTTTTTAAGAAGATATTAAACAAGGAAATTCTCAAAGATAAGAAGAAAAATCAGTGAGGTTTTACTATCAGTTATTCAATAATCCTTTTCACACTGCACTTGAGGAGCCTATTTTTAAATAGCACAAATTAACTGCTAAACACAAAGAGTTCTGCCAGGCTGGGGGGGCTGAACCCAGGTTAATTCCAATTCACACTGCTGGGATAGGGGTAGCTGATTTTGCAGCCCAAACCTATTCCAAAGCCAGCCCTAAGCAGCAGCTCCCCTGCCCCTGGATGCTATAAACTGCACACATTTTAATATTAAATTAATTAGATTGGAGGAACAGTAAAGAAATAAGATGTAAAACCTGATCAAACACCTCCTTCAGCCACGCTCCCAAGGATCAGCTCTCCAGGCAGAATTATTTTTCATGTAATCTTTTTTCCTTCTTCACTGTGTATAGATGCACTTGCTGGTTTTGTGTCAATTTTTAAGCTGGAGTGCATTAAAGATATTTTAAGGCAGCAGTTTGCAGTTTAACAAAATGGGAAAAGCCAAAGCTACTTGGCAGACAATAAAGCAAACTTGCATATTCACAGGCAAGTCCAGAGGAATACTCTGTAATCACAGGATTGGATGAAATCAGGGAATAATGGTCAACATTTTTTGGTTAATTCTATTTAAAGCCCCGTGAATTAGAAGATTTGTGCTGCAAGTTCTGCTGCAAAGTATTTTCTATGTGATTAACTCACAGAACAATGGCAGTGGAAACTCTCCCAATATTCCCAGGGCTCCATCCAGCCCAGAATTGCACTTTTTTTTTTTTGTTTTACAGCAGCCGAGCTCCTGCACAGCACAGCAGCAGAATATTCTAATAAGAACCCTCCTAATCTTCACCCAGCAATAATTTCAAGATGATATTATTATTATTCTCATTTCCTTGAATAATATCCATACTCCAGGGCCATTTTCCTTCTCATATTCAATATCAGGCATGCTCCTATCAAGATTCCTTTCTTCATATCCTGTCAGGGTATCAATCACTGCCTGCTGTCCACTCAATCCACTTTTGATTTATCAGCCACCCTCTTTCTGGACTCCATAACTCGACCCAAACCATTTTAGCAAGACAGTGACAAATAGCACCCAGGATCACATCAACCTGTTCCACTTAGTAAACTAAAGAACAGGAACTGTGACATCTCTCCATAAGTATTCCCTGCTATTCCCCAGCCTGATGTATATTAATGAGGAGCTGCTATTTGAAAATGCTCCTTCCACATCAGCATCTAATATGATCAAATTAGGAAATGGGATGATTTATTAAATTCCGTGGAGCTGAAATATTCCTTCCCAGCTCTGGATGTGTGGTTGCAGAGAGGGAGCTGTTGCTTCCAATTTTTCCACAGGAGGATGTGCCTGCGCTTCGCAGACGAATTATTGGCTTTAAAAAGATTGCAAGGAGGCAAAATGTTATTAAGCAAATGCTCAGTAAAACAAACTAAATCGGTTTTAAAATTCCTAATTTAATGTAAATCTTGGTTGTTTCTGCTGAAATTCAGTTTGTGATCTTATTAAGTCGTATTTGCATTGTACTCCCTCGCTGTAGGACAGCTTGGAATTTATAGCATTACTGGGAAGCTCCACTTTTTTGACTTTAAAAATGCATCTAAAATAGAATATAGTTATAATATGCAGAAGGTTCTTTATCTGCTCCAATAAAGTACAAGCAATTCTGGGGAGCCCCACTTTTTAAACTCTAAAAATGCATCCAAAATAGAATAGTTATAATATGCACAAGTTTCTTTATCCTCTCAAATAAAACACAACCATTACTGGGAAGCTCCACTTTTTTCACTCTAAAAATGCTTCTAAAATAAAATAATCATGATATGCACAAGTTTTATCTTCCCCAATAAAGTACAAGAAGTCAGTTTAGGTTACAATACCTATTCAAATATCTTACACACGTCATTATAAACATTCAACTTTTCCAAATAAAAATCTATCTCAGTGTTTTGCACTGCTGGGGATGTGTAAATCACCTGCTCAAATAAAACACCTGGGTTAGAGAAGCTATTAAAAAAAAATTACTTTTAACACCACCTTCACTACCTTGAAAACCAAATTAAAATCTGGTAGGGGATTGTGGGGAGAAAAGATGTTTCAGGATACAGAATCAGTGCCACCTGCATGATTTATACCAAAAACAATTCCAGGGATTTAAAGAGACCACATAACAGACCTTAACTTCCACTAGGAAGGTAATTTTCTAGAGGCAGACTCATAATAAATAAAATAAAATCTTTAAATGGCACTTTCTCAGCTCCTAAAGGGGATAATCCAACAGGAGGGTTACAAGTCCAGGGCTGATTTTCCCTCTCCTGCAGATTTCCAGGTGGGGCAGCACCTTTTCCTCCCTCCCCTGGCAATCCACAAGTTGGAGATCACCAGGACTATTTCCCTGGGTAACACATTCCTTACTGCAGGAACACAAGGGGCTGCCTGAGTTACTCTGGATCCTTTTATTAATTATTTAAAAGTGGTTTCTTCAGCTGAAAAGTCATAGGAAAATAAGTTGCCCCACTCTGAACAAAAAAAATTCTGAATTACAGGAGAAACTCATGAAAATTCTGTGGCAGCACCATGAACACACACATTTCCCATGACAAATTTGTCACACCTGCACCAGGTTGTGCTTGGGAAGAGATGGGAAACCATCAATCTTTAATCACCTTTTCCCACCGTTTTGATTTTTAGGTTTATTTTTTCTACCCCTCCATCACATTCCCTCTCTCCCCCACGATCTCTTTTCCAGCCTGAGGAATCCTAAAGTCCTTGGAAAGCTGGTGGGCCCTTGGAGTGAGTGATTTTGAGGCAGAAAATGGATTTTTTTGCATCACTGCAAGAGCTTAGCACTGACAACCAGGGCAAACCCAGGCCTGGAATAGCAGCTTTGTGCTAAACCAAGATTTAACTATCCAAAATCAGATTAATCCACAGCTACTCAGTGCCAGCAGACTCAGAATTACAATAAAGGATGGAATGGGTCCTGTTGGGTTTAATTTTAAGCTTTTGGACTGTGCTGGGACCATTTGGGATACTATTTATCAATATTGTCCCTCAGGGGATGTGAACAGGACCAGCATTTAAAGGAATGAGCAGCTCTACCCTTCTAATGCTGCACACTTGATACAGAAATATCTGCTACATAAAATATTTATACATAAAATACCTGATAAAGAAAACATTTGATACATAAAACACCTGATACATCAAGTATTTAGAATACAGTAATTTCTAGCAGTAGCCCTGTTTTTCAAGTTTTTAGGTGCCTAATTCCCATATATTGTAACCATTATTAAAATCAAGCCCCTCGCAAAAGATGACCACTAAACCATAACGAGATCTGCAATTTATATTTATTACATATTATTTTATTACCATTAAACCGTAGCTAATGAGGTCTTCATTACATATAATTTTATTACAATAAAAACCATTTTAAAATCAGCTTATCACATTTCCTAACACTGACTATGTGTCATACTGAAAACCCTTCATTTTCAGCTCATTCTTCTGACATTTCTGTGGGTTCAAACTGATTTTCTTAGCAAAAAAAAAAAAAGAATAACTGTACAGCTGTGATGGGGAGGATACTCCAAGAGAGGTCAGGTAGTTTAATTTCTAAATCTAAATAATCAAATTCCTACTACCAAGGCACTGCAGCAATAAAGGGCCCAGGTAACTCTTCCAATGAACAGCTGGGAATAAGTCATGGCACAGCACAAATAAGAGAAAGTGGAATATTCCCATCTTTCGCCAATAATTTTTCAACATTTAGAGGCAACAGCTTTCCTGGTTTGGATTTGGAAATCACAGTTTTAATAAATTCTTAATGCAGCCACACAAAATCACCTGGCTGAGGATTTTAAATATGTACCCAAATAGCTTTGATCTGCCTGCTCCACTCAATAATTAATTTAAATTCACTAGAAAATGCTAATGGGAAGCCTGGTAACCAGGATAAACTTCAGTTAAACCTCTTAATTGAAAAATACACACAAACACAACCTTTAGATTCTTTTAATTAAAGAAGAAAAGCAGATTTTCTAGTACCTTTAGCAACTTCTGGTTAAGATTGAAATATTTAAATTGTGAAGTATTTGTCACAAAGTAGTGTATGAAAACTTTCATTGTAGACATCCTTAAATATTAATAAAAGATTGCACAACTAAATACTCATCCAAGAGAAACACAGATGAGAAAAACCAGTTTATTCTGAACTTCAGGGAGCCAACGTTATGGGTGCAAATTATGGAAAGTAGGGACAAAAAAAAATCCACAAGATATTCCCAAATGGTTCCATGAAACCATGAGACCCTAATAATGTTTTTTTAGCTTGAATCAAAGTCAAAATAAATATCTTGTCTTTAATATTGTTCCACCAGGGTAACTGAAAGATTTAGTGTGGAAAGCACTCCAAAGATGCCAAATTAGGAATTTCAAGGGACGTGTGGTTCCGAGCATCACCTGCAGCCATTATTTCCATTTATTCCAAGGTCTGTAACCATGTCAGGATTTTCTAGGAATGTTTTTCGAGTAGAAATGACACTGTTTTTCCCCAGGGAAGAGACTTACCTCCTGGTCCTGCTCTTGGACCTGGATCTTTGGGATCTGTAGGATTTGCCTCTGCCCCTGGAGCGGCTCCGGCTGCGCTTCCTCCTGGAGCCGTAGGAAGAGCTGCTGCTGGATCTGTGTCTGCGCCTGCAACAGAGCCAGGGCTGAGGGTGGAACTGCTCCCAAAACCCCCCCCAAAAACAGGGATAAACCCCTAAGAACTCCTGAGAAAACAGAGCCAGGGGTGAGGGTGGAACTGCTCCCAAAAGCAGGGATTAACCCCCAAAAATTCCTGAGAAAACACAGCCAGGGGTAAAGGTGAAACTGCTCCCAAAAACAGGGATAAACCCCCAACAATTCCTGAGAAAACACAGCCAGGGGTGGGGGTGGAACTGCTCCCAAAAGCAGGGATTAACCCCCAACAATTCCTGAGAAAACACAGCCACAGGTAGGGGTGGTACTGCTCCCAAAAACAGGGATAAATCCCCAAAAATCCCTGAGAAAACAGAGCCAGGGGTGAGCATGGCACTGCCCCCAAACCCCAAAAAGCAGCGACAAAGTCCTAAAAATTCCTAAGAACACAGAGCCAGGGGTGAGGGTGGAACTGCTCCCAAATCCCCCCCCAAAAACAGGGATAAACCCCTAAGAACTCCTGAGAAAACAGAGCCAGGGGTGAGGGTGGAACTGCTCCCAAAAGCAGGGATTAACCCCCAAAAATTCCTGAGAAAACACAGCCAGGGGTGAAGGTGAAACTGCTCCCAAAAACAGGGATAAACCCCCAACAATTCCTGAGAAAACACAGCCACGGGTAGGGGTGGTACTGCTCCCAAAAACAGGGATAAATCCCCAAAAATCCCTGAGAAAACAGAGCCAGGGGTGAGCATGGCACTGCCCCCAAACCCCAAAAAGCAGCGACAAAGTCCTAAAAATTCCTAAGAACACAGAGCCAGGGGTGAGCATGGCACTGCTCACAAAACCTCCCAAAATTCCTGAGAAAACAGAGCCGGGGTGAGGGTGCCACTGCTCCCAAAACCAGGGGCAAAAACCTAAGAATTTCTGAGAAAATAGAGACAGAAGTGAGTGTGGTACAGCACCCAAAACCAGAGATAAACCCCCAAAAATTCCTGAGAAAACAGAGCTGGGGTGGAACTGCTCCCAAAAACCCCAAACAAACAAGGATAAACCCCCAACAATTCCTGAGAAAACACAGCCAGGGGTGGGGGTGGTACTGCTCCCAAAAACAGGGATAAATCCTCAAAAATCCCTGAGAAAAAAGAGCTAGAAGTGAGTGTAGCACTGCTCCCAAAAACAGGGATAAACCCCCAACAATTCCTTAGAAAACAGAGCCAGGGCTGAGCATGGCACTGCTCCCAAAAACGGGGATAAACACCTAAGAATCCCTGAAAAAACAAAGACAGGGTGAGGGTGGCACTGCCCCCAAAAACCCCTGAGGAAGGAGAGTCAGAATAAGAGTGGCACTGCTCCCAAAAACCCCCAAAACAGGGATAAACTCTGAACAAATCCTGAGAAACTGAGCCAGGGCTGAGGGTGTCACTACTCCCAAACCCCAAAAACAGGGACAAACCCCTAAGAATTCCTAAGGAAATAGAGTCAGGGTGAGGTGGCACTGCTCCCAAATCCCCAAGAATTCCTGAGAAAACAGAGCCAGGGCTGAGGGTGGCACTGCTGCCAGACCCCTAAGAATTCCTAAGAAAAAAAGTACAAAGCTGGGGGTTTTGTAGGGTGCTCCAGAAGTCCCAAATCCCACTATTCCCCTATAACAAGGGACTCACAAACACAGGGACACTGCTGCCCTAAAGAGCCAATCCCCCAAAATTCACACCCCAGGCAAGAAGGAAAGCTTGGGTAGGGCTTTAAGTACTATTAGTAGTAATCAATTAATCAGTGTTAATTTGTTTCATTTGAGTTCATTTAAGGGCAGCTCCCTCCCGAGTCCAATCAGGAATCAAAAGGGTCTCTTCCCTTTCCCCTCCCTCCAAATTTTGTTTACTCAAAGAATAAATTCTTCTACATCAAGGAAACAGGTGAAAGAAAAGGTATTAAATCCAAAATCCAAATCTTAACATTTCCTCTCCATCTCCCCTATAGTTAACTAATTAACAATCAGAGTCCTCCTACGTGTGGTTAATGTTAAAATGTAACACCAAGGAAACACTTGTGGAATCTGGGATGTGCTCAGTGATTATCCAGCATGAGGGAAAGGGGCTGCAGGAGCTGGAATGCTGGAGAGGATATTTAGGTTAACTGCTAAAGAACAGGGCTGCACCTGGACAGGGAATGGGATGTTCCTGCTGGATGAGGGACAGGAATTCCAGAAACTGCTGCCTTCAATTCCTGAGGGTCAGGGATAAATCCAGCATGGAGCACAGACTGAACTGCCAGGAGCAAATGCCCTGCCCCAAGGGCAAAGCCAAGGCTCTGCTCTTGGGATCTTCCCTGGATGCAGCTGAGGTGCCCTGGTGTCCATCCAGCCCCAATCCCACTCCGCTTTCCCTGGCTATGCCAGCTGGAATAACGGGATTCAGCTGCACACGGTTGGGATCACAGCCTGTGGCACCCTGCCCTGGCCCTGGGTGGGGATAGAGATCCCAGCAGGAGAAAAGGTTGGGAATAAACCCCTGAGGTTCCTCCTCACCACACCCTGCAGCCACTCTAGAAGGATTTGGCAGGAGCATTTCCTCCTGGATTCACAGGGCAGCTGGACATCAGGAGCATTTTCCAGCTCCACTTCCTAATAAATTCACCAGCACAAGTCAGACTGAGGCAACCAGGATGGGGCCAGAGAGCTGCTCCAGGGCTGGAGCCAGGCTGGGAGAGCTGGGGGTGCTCACCTGGAGAGGGGAAGGCTCCAGGGAGAGCTCAGAGCCCCTGGCAGGGCCTAAAGGGGCTCGAGCAGAGCTGGAGAGGGACTGGGGACAGGGAATGGCTTCCCACTGCCAGAGGGCAGGGATGGATGGGATACTGGGAAGGAATTCCTCCCTGGGAGGGTGGGGAGGGGCTGGGATGGAATTGCCAGAGAAGCTGTGGCTGCCCCTTGGAGCCCTGGCAGTGCCCAAGGCCAGGCTGGATGGGTTTGGAACACTCTGGGACAGGGGAAGGTGTCCCTGCTGGGAGAAGAAAGGAAAAGTTATTTTAGCTGGGCTTTCTCTGGTTTAGTGCAGAAATCACCTCTGGATGTGCACATTCCCTGAAGAGGGAAGGAGCTCTGGGTATTTCTGGTCATGGGGGGTGGGTTTGGGGTTTTATTTTGACAAAACTGAAAACATTTCCACACCTTCCACAGTTCAGAGCAATCTGCCACAAGATCCCAACCCACAGCATTGAAACCCTTCCAGCTTTCTACCGGAACACAAAAAGAGCTCAACTTCTAAAAACTCCTACAAATGCACCTTTTCTCATAGGCATGGGACCAAGGCTGGAGATCCCGGGAGCGTGACCTGGACCTGGATTTCCTGCCCGACTTTTTGCGGCTGTAGGTCCGGCTGTCCGAGGAGCTGCTGGAGGAGGAGCGCCTGCGGTGCTTCTTCTTCCTCCTGCTCCTGCTCTCTTCCTCCGTGTCCGAGGAGCGCCGGCCCATCGCCAAACTGCGCAAAAGCAAACACTCCCAGCTGCCAGGAGGGCTCGTGGCTGCCTCGGGTCGGTTTCTATCTAGGGAAAAATAAAAACACGCGGTTCCCTCTGCAGCCGTCTCTGTTCCCTGGCAGCAGAGCCCGACCCACCCCCGGCTGTCCCCTCCTGTCAGGGAGTTGTGCAGAGCCACAGGGTCCCCCCTGAGCCTCCTTTGCTCCAGGCTGAGCCCTTTCCCCAGCTCCCTCAGCCCCTCCTGGGGCTCTCTCTGCTCCTCCTCTTCCCAGCACAGACGTGTTCAACCCGCTCACGTTCTCCATCCAAACTTTTACCCTTCCTCACACTTTCGGCCACCGAAGCAGCACCTCCTGATCCAGCGGGGAGAGCCTGGAGCAGAACAAAGCACAAATTCACCATTAAGGACACAGAAACTCCTCTGGAGCACTGCCTGGAGCCCGGGCCGGGAGCTGCAGCAGGCAGGAGTCAGGAGCCAAGGCAACGTCCCGCTGGAAAACGTTCGGGACACGGCAGCTGCGCCGGGATTCCCGCAGCGTCCCCAGGCACAGCACGGCACAAGCCCGTCAGCACCGGGACTGCCTCGGGAGCTCCCGGAGCTCGCTCCTGCCGCCGCAAACAGCAGCTCCGCTCCAGGGGCTCCTTCCCGCGCAGCCGGGAATGCCCGGAGCAGCCGGGGCTCCCCGTGTGGCCCCGGGGCTGCGTCCCCGCTCCGCCCGCACTGGAGGCCGCGCGGCCGCTGCGCACACCGGGCCTTGCAGCGGCCGCCCATCCCTCCGTGCCGTGGCCTGCGGGGGCCGGGGCGACCGTGTCCCAGTGTCCCCCCCGTGTCCCCCCCGTGTCCCCTCCCTGTCCCCTGTCCCCCCCCGTCTCCCGTTCCTGCCGGAGCCGCCGCCGCCGCCCCGCTTCGAGCCCAGCGCCTTCCGGGGCGGTGAGCAGGCAGCGCCAATCCACGGCCGAGCGCGGCCAGGCGGCCACAGGGAGCGCCGAGCCATCGATGCGCGCGCCGGCGGGCGCCCACGCGGGACGGGCAGGGGGCGGGCCGGGACCGGGGGCTCGCTGCNCGGGGTCTCGCTGCCCACGGGGTCGCGGAGCCCACCAAGCCCTTCTACACCGTGCCCAAGGCGGTATAATCACTGCGATGACCCACGAGGGCACCGCGTGACACGCCGGGGGTGATAAGCAGGAGGGGAGCGTGGGTGGTCGCGGGGTGCCCACGGGGGTGCAGAGCCCGCGCAGCGCTGCCTGCACCGTGCCAATGCACGGGGAGCAATGCAGCGAGCCACGGGGGCACTGCGTGTCCCGCCGCGGGTGACGGGCACAGCGCGGGGACAGCGGCACGGAGCGGTTTTCGTTCGGTCCCGCAGAGTTCAAGGAGGGTCGGGGTTTTATGGCCCCCACAGCCGCCCCCGCGGGCGGAGGGGCAGCGCTCCACGCGCGGCGTGGGCACCGCGGGTGGGCACGGACCGAGCCGGGCCCCGCCGGGCCGAGCGGAGCCTCCGCCGGGCAGCGACCAGAAATACAACAGAACCGTTTAATCGCTTGGCTTCATTCGATTTTCTTTTTTCTTACCGAATTTGGTTCGTTTAACGCGAGCTCCCGAGCACGCGCTCCCCCGCCACGGGAATGGCGAAACGCGAGTGGGAATAAACGAAATGTCAGGGCGGAGGGGCCGGTGAGGGTCACCCAGCGGCTCGGCAGCCCCCGCGGGGTCGGTCACACCGATTCCCCCGTTCCCGATGCCCCTGGGATCGAGAACGCTCCGTGGGAGCGGCTCCCGGGCGGCGCGACCCCCGGACTCGCTGCCTGTCGCGACAGAGCCGCGTGCGACCTGCTCCGAATAAACCCCGATGCCACCCCCGGTACCGACCCTGCCCCGGTAAATGAGCGCTCCGTTATGTGAAGTCATCGCCCCGGCGGTCAATGAAAAATCGATACGCAGGCAAGAGTTAAACAATTCTGAATAATTTATTAGAATTTAGCCAAGGTGGAAGAGAGGCGAGTTCCGTCAACAAAAGTGCTCCGTGGTGGGATTTAAAAAAACAAAGGCAAAACAATATTAGCGGTATTGGCGTATTTGGCTCTAGTCCGATGCCCCGATGCGCGCCCGCGTTCCTCGCTGTCGTTTATCCGGGGCATTCGGGGAGCCCACGGAGGAACTTTTGCGGTCCCGCGGGGCCGCTCCGGTTGGCCGCGCCCGGGGCTGCGGGGCTGACCCGACCCACGCGGGGCGGT
>VZTR01018460.1:0-41827 GCA_013400775.1 Chaetops frenatus | reverse complement strand
AAAGAAAGAAAAAAAGAGAGAGTATTTAATTCCCAACCACCACTTGACACCACGGCAAATTCCGCTAAGAGGTACTGGGTACATGTAAAATATGTTGATACACACGAACAAAGTTTATTTTGGCTATAACTTGTGAATTGATAGTTGACTGTCAAGCATTTACATTTTATCTCATAAAGGTGTATCTATTCACGTAATCTTGTGATTTTTTTTTGTTGTTATTATTATTATTATTATTTGAGAGACGTATAGCTATTTAACCTGGGGTACCCTGCAGTCAGTGATTGTTATCCCAGATTTTGCCATCAGACCCTCATGCTTATTGCCAAGACAGAGGGAAAGCTCTTCTACACGAACTTTGATATGGACGGGCTTTGTATCTATTTGTTCTCCATGAAAACAAGATTATTTATATTTACCATATTTTTTCTAGTGTATTTTAAGTTATTTTAAAAAGAAAAAAAAAAAGAAAAAAAAAAAAAGAAAGCAAGATGCTGTTATCTCATTGCATTTGTTGTCAGTACAATATATTTTGTTTCACTCAGGTTTGCTTCACCTTTTTTAATCCATTTTCGACGTCACGAATTTCAATAAGTGCCAAGTAATGAATTTAAGACACTTTGCCACCTATTTGACGGAAGAGGGGACGGTTTGGGGGACGGTCCGAGCTCCCTGCCGGGACTGTGGCTGTCCAGCCACCGGCGATGTTCTTTCTTTCCCGTGTTCACTCCTCCTGCCGAGCTCGCACGTTCCTTTCTGCTCCGTAGATATCGCGACACGCCGATAGCGCTCAGCACGACGAGGAAGCTCCGCTCGCCTCCGCGCAGCTTTTTAAATTTTTTTATTTCCCCCCTCCCCCCTTTCTCTGAGTTTTTCCCGAGTTTCGGCCGCACAAAGCGGGACGCGGCGTTCGCTTCTCTGCGGCAGCCGAGCCGGCCGGTGGGAGCTCTCTAGCGATTGTGTCTTTGCGAGTTCTGTCAGGTTCCCTCAGGTAATAAAAGCCAGGAAAGCGGAACGGCTCGGAATCTTTTCCAGGGAGGGATCCGGGGGGATCGGGATCCCCCGCGCCCGGGCGGAGCCCGCACCGCGCCCGGCCCGACCGAGCGCTCCCGGGATGGGCGCGGGGGGTCCGGGCCGGGCACATCCCCCAAGCCGGGATTCTCCTCCCGGAGCGCTGGGAAGCTCCCAGGAATGCCGGCGGGAGGGGCCCGCTCCGGGGCCGGCGATGGATGGGGCTGGCGGGGGATGCGCAGCTCCCGCCGGGGAAGGGTCGGGAAGGGCTGGGAAGGGTCCCCCGGGCCGGCGGCGGGAGAGCCCGAGGGGTCCCCGCGGGATGGGCAGGGACAGGGACAGGGACAGGGACAGTCAGAGCTCTCCCGGCGAGGCCTGCCAGCAGCCGGAGTCCAACCAGCTCGGGTCTATGCTAATAACGGGCTGGAAATGATGGATTTTACGTTAGGTAAAACGGCTTTATTCCAGCAAAAGTAAGATCCTGCTAATTATAAAGTCAATAAAAGTAGCCGAGGTGTCGATTGATCCCGAATGGAGCAGTTCATTAATATGTGCATGAGAACATCGCAGCCCCAGGGCTCAGACCCAGCCTCAGACACCCTCTCCCTCCTCCAAATAAACTTTGTCACGTTCCACCTGCCCTGCTTGAAGCACAACTGCCTTAGCTGGAGCTGCCCAACAACCCCGTGCAGGTTTTTGGGGGGTGTAACACAAACGTGCTGGATGCAAAGGGAACCTCAAACCTTCCCTCAGCTCTTGGCACGTGTGTCTTCAAGATGGTTGTAATAAAAAAGTCAGGAAAAACGGGCTTTCACCCTATCAGGGAAGGTGATTGGATGGTGTGAGAGAACTGTGTGGGTTTTAGCACAGCTGTGATTAAAATAAAATAGTCTGAACGGGATGTTTTTGGACAGCAACACTTACATTCCTGGTTTCCTTGGATTGGAATCCCTAACAAGTCTACTGGCCAACAGAAGTTGGCCAGGACTCTTCTGTTTCTATTTTATTTCTTAGAGTGTCTGAACCTCTATAAAACCCCATAGATTTCCCCAAATTTAATTATGGATATTTCACCAGCCAGCCTGTGCTCACGATCTGTGCTTCCTGCAGATGAAAATTTCGTGTGGGACTGACAAGGAGACGTGCTGGCCTGAGAAGGGGGTTTGGAGAAGGGATCCAAAAATCCCGTAGGAAGGAGTAAACACCTGTTTCTGTCCTGGTGTGTTCCCAGCAGAAGCTGACGTGGATTCTGCAGAGCTGAAGGAGCACTTTCCAGATTTTGTTGTCTCTCTGCAGCAGCACGAGTGAGGTGAGTGGGGCGGGGAACAGCTCCAACCCCACAAATTCCTGCCCGGATCTCAGTTCTCCACGCAACAACACTGGCAAGAAGAAGGGAAGGAAACACCGTGCATAAACCTGCCTGAAAACGAGCTAAATCCTGCGTGCAAACCCGCTGTGTCTGGTGGTGCTCACCCACAGCTCAGATTTATTCCAGGCAAAGCTTTCAGAGTTGCCTTTTGCAGGAGCAGCATCGGAAAAGCACCCGAGCCTCTGTGGCATCCAGCCCTTGGAGGGAGCTGTGGCTGGGGAGCCACGGGATAAATAATGTCTAGTGCTAACAAGACACCCTGTGCTTTTTCCTGCCCAGTAAATAGTGATACTTATCCAATTTTGTGGCTGTTCCCGTTTTGTTTGCCCTTGACTCCTCAGTCCCTCGCTATTTCCGAGCCTGATTTCCCCCTCTGGGAGGTACCAGCAGGTGAAAGGGCACCTCAAAAGTCACCTCCTGCATAGGTTTAAGGAATAAAAGCAGCAGATCTGCATCACTTTTGTGGTTCTGGGGTTGGCAGCGAGGCTCTGCAGGGAACTGGAAAAGTTGTGCTCATTTTGAACCTTTCCCGCATTCAAGCAAGGACGGCCCCTGGTTTTCCTGGAGGATGCAGTGAGCGTTCCCAGCACGGCAGCTGTCACTACTCACGCTTTACACCAGCACTCAGCCTTCTCTCCAGGTGTTCTTTAGGCAATTAAGTTGGTGTGAGTGAAGGAAATCCTCAGGGTTTTCGGCACCCCGAGTCTCACTCTGGCGGGCTGCGGGGTTTGGGATGCTTTTGTGCTGCTTTGCCACTTCCTCCTAATTCTGGAGGCCGGCCCGAATTCTGCAGAGCCACCAGCTCCCATCATCTCCCTCAGCCTTGGGGTAACACTGAGCCTGCTTTTGACAAGTTACGGAGCCACACAAGCCCCTCCCCTTCCCGATGCGAGGCAGAATTTTGGTTGTGTGAGTGCCGGGCAGGATCTGCGGGAATCTGCCGAATCATCCCTGGGTGCATCCCCCAGGCCGTGCCCACGCCCACGCTCGATGCTGCAGAGGCAGCCTCTGCCCCAGCAGGGGCATTCTGTGCTCACGGGAGCCCCCACTTTTCCTAGGGAGGGAAGGGAAGCTTTGCTCTGTCCAGGGAAAGGTGTTTGGGAACGTTTTCCTCCATAGCAAAGGGCTGGTGGCCTCGGCACGTCAGGCAGGCTGCTCGTTAAACACCCCTGCGCTTTCAGCAGCCTCCTTTTACACGGGGAAAAATCACCCAGGGAAAAACTCCGGGAGAGAATCCCAAAATGGGGAGGTAATAAATGCACAAGAGGAACGAGGGGCAGTTTGGCTTCCTCAGCAGCTGCAGCCACCCTGAAGGCACCGAGGATGTAAAGCTGGGGCTGATCAAACACAGGGCCAGAGCTTTATGAACACTTTCCTCAAGCTCATCTAGAGAACAGAGTTTTAATAACGCTTTTAGGAGTGCAGCTGCATCCCCCTTCAGGCTGAGATCCCTCGTGTGACACCCTCGGGGTGCCATCCCCAGGGGTGTGCAGCTCCTGCACATCCCCCTCCCTCCCTGCGTTCTGCATCTTCTGCAGCAGGCAGGGAGCGTGCACAGGGGATGAACTGGTCAGCAGCGGTTCATACCCAGCTGCTGGTGCTTGGGATGGCCAGTTCAAGGTGTGCCCTGCACCACAATTGTCACTCGAGCCCTTTGGCTCCCTGGGTTTGCATGAAGTGATTTCCTGTCACTGTGAAATGGGAATTTTGCTCAGACCTTGGTGGCTGTGGGGTCACATGGACCCCACACTTTCTGTTCTCTGTGAAACCCAACTATTTTAAACCTGCAGCCACCTTCCCTCACCCACCCCTGCAGTGCCCCAGAGCCCCAGGGAGAGGCTGACAACTCCACACTCTCTCTAACAGGGGAAACATTTCGTCACTCCCATTTTAGGCAGCCACTGCCACCATTCCTGCTTCCCCAGCAATCCAAACCCTCTGTTTTCTTTTTCTTACAGCAGGAGAGCAGGGCCCACCAGTCACCACTGATGAGAACTCCAGCTGGAGCTTGCACACGGGGGTGGAGTTACCCCTGCTGGGAGGGGGTTTGGGAAATGAGGATTGTCTGTGTGTTATGGAATCATGGAATCATGGAAGATAACGGGTTGGAAGGGACCTCAAAGCTCATCTCATTCCAGTGCCGCCCCTGCCATGGCAGGGACACCTCCCACTGTCCCAGGCTGCTCCAAGCCCCAGTGTCCAACCTGGCCTTGGGCACTGCCAGGGATCCAAGGGGCAGCCACAGCTGCTCTGGGAATCCCATCCCAGCCCCTTCCCACCCTCCCCGGGACGAATTCCTTCCCAATATCCCATCCATCCCTGCCCTGCACCACTTTGAAGCCATTCCCTCTGCCTTGTCTCTACACACTCTTAGAAAAAACATCTGAATTTTGGGAGCAATCAGAAGGAGACACGAGGACTTTCCTTGGAGGTCATTTTGATTTAGTGACTGAATTCTGCTGAGGGCTGGCCCAGGTGGCCCCCCCTCCCCATATGCCAGAGGATCCAGGAGGGGGTTTGGCACCCCAGCACAGGCAGCATTCTGCAAACTGTTATTATTAACAACAACACACTTCCCACCCTCTCATTGTGCTTTGAGTAAACATTTAACCAGTGGAAACTTGGCTTGCACTTCTCCAGACTGGCAATCTGCTGGAAACTGAGATCCTGCCTGGATCCCCTCGCACAATCCCTGTGAACACTCAGATCATCTTTTTCACCACTCCTCCACTTAATGTACATATTTTAATTATTATGCAGATCCTCGTTTAGGAAATATTTGGATTTGGAAGCGTTTGGCCATGTGGTAATCTTTAGGAAGAAGGTAAACATATTCTTTGTTAAAGAAAATGTAAATAAAGAATTGCCCCAAAATATCTCTGAGAGGTGAAATGCAGGACAATGGGAACCACATGGAAATGTTCCTGCTGTGCCTGGGCAGGAAACTCAGGGGTGTTTCCAGTGACTTTGGTGACTGTGGCAGGAATTCTGCTGGGGTGAAGTCCTGATCCTATCAGAAAAAGGAAACAACAGGCCAAGGAATTCACTGGGATTGATGCATTTTAAATCACAGAATCCCAGACCGGTTTGGTTTGGAAAGGACTTCAGAGCTCATCCCACCCCTTGGCAGGGACACCTCCCACTGTCCCAGGCTGCTCCAAACCCCGTCCAGCCTGGCCTTGGCCACTGCCAGGGATCCAGGGGCAGCCACAGCAAATCTGGGAATTCCATCCCAGCCCCTCCCCACCCTCACAGCCAGGAATTCCTTCCCAATACCTCATATTACCCTTTGTCACCTCATACCTGGTTTAGATCACCACAATTACCTGAAGAGCCATGAATTTACAGAGGTGCCAGGGCCGCACCACCCATCCTCCCCCTGCACAGGGACCTGAGCTCACCCACTGCATCCCTGCTCATTTTTCAGCTGCTTTTCCTCCCTGTCCAGTCCCTGTAGTGGGATCTGGGTTATTCCCACACTGCTGGAACTGCAGGAGAGCATTCCCTGGTGGGATCTGGTGGCTCTCAGGCCAGCTCCTGACCCAGAGGGAGCAGTGGCAGCTCTGTCCCCCACCCCCTGCAGCAGCAGCAGCTCAAGATGTGCCAGGCCTTTGGTGGGTTTTGTCCCTGTTCCATGCAGCTGACAAAGAGCTTTGCAACGTCAAGCAGATGACAATTTCACCATGTGTAATCAGGTTAATTACACAAGCAGTTGACAATATTTTCCTGCCCAGGTAAAGGATTCTGTATGAATTTCACAACTCACTGAACCACATTAATACTGCTAAAGGAAACAGGAACATTTGCAATTCATGCATTATTTTACATTCAGATGTAATTAATTTGGATTAATTTCTAATGAACTAGTTTTGCTTGTAATCAAGAACTCCTTTTCCTGGGCTGGGGAAGTGCCTGTGAATTTTCCCCCCCGAGCTTTCTTGCACAACTTGTGCCCCGAGCAAGAGCCATGGAACAATGGAGAGGCTCACAGAGTGTCAGCTCTGCTCTGGGCCTGCAGAAAGCTGAATTAGGCCTTCTCCCAGAAATGGAACATCCATACTTCAAACCAATTGCTATTAGCCCAGATATGGCCAGGCTGAGTTCTGTCTGAAGAACTCCTGTGAGTAATTTATCTCCAGGGCTCTTCAAAGTAAGAATTTATTTAAATTCTTTTCAAGTTGTGCATGAGTTCTTGAAGCGTTCCACTCGGTGTTCAGGAAAATAAAAAACAAACATTGACCAGGATTTGGGTTTGTTTTTAACTGTTTCCTTTGTGCTCCTACAATCATTGTCCATTCGTATGGGGAAATCTCTGGGGGTTCAATGGTCAAGGAGGAAAATGTGAATTTGGGCTTTCCTGAGATCAGGGAACTTTGAGCAGAGATGTGGATTAATGCTGGGGGCTCAAGCAGCCAAGAGAAGAACTGGAGCAGAAAGAAGAATTTTTGTTCAGCCATTTGCAGTTAAAAGTCAGAGAATCACAGAATAGTCTGGATTGGAAGGGACCTTAAAGTCCATCCAGTGCCACTCCCTACCAGGGACAGGGACACCTTCCACTATCCCAGGCTGCTCCAAGCCCAGTCCAACCTGGCCCTGAAAAATGCTCAAACTTTTGTATTTTAACACCTGTAAAATAGGGATAGTCACAGTTTCAATATGGAATTGAAATTGCAAAATTTTCAGGAAAACTCCAAGAATTCTGCTGGTTGTTCTTGGAGCTGCACTGGGTCCCTCTGTGGGCAGAGCCCCCCTGCTCCTGTGCTCTGAGGAGGAGGGTGGAAGGGTGGCCCCAAGCCAGGCTTTCCAGAGAAGGAGCTGCAGAATGTAAATGAAAACAAACAAACAAACAAAAAAATCAGGTTTAGGCACAGAAGAAATGCATTGCACACAAATTGCATTTTTCCTGGTTACTGCATGGCCTTAGAATTGGCACAACCTTGTGTAGCTTCAAAGGTCTAAGAAAATTCCAGCCTAAGGCTCTCGGATGGTGGCTGAGTGTGGCTCTTATCACTGAATTCCTGGGGGATAATTCAAGGCCAAATGTCCATCCCAGCTCTCTTTCTCTGAGATTCCCAATGTTTGCCCTGGGACACCAAGGAAGGCAGAAAATGTGGGCAGCCTTTGGACCAGTCTCACATGGAAAACGTATAAAATTGTTACATTTTGTGTTAAATTCCACTTCCTGCAGAGAAGCATCCTGGAGCATCCCTGGGAGTGTCCAAGGCCAGGTTGGAGAGGGCTTGGAGCAGCCTGGGGTAGTGGAAGGTGTTCCTGCCCATGGCAGGGGATAAGATGATTTTTAAGGTCCCTCCCAACCCAAACCGGTCTGGGATTCTGTGTTTTTAGGAAATAAAAAGTCTGAAAACCCCTCTTGGAAGCAAACAGCTGTTGATCCTTGAATGACAACAGTCAGGAAAGAGCCAAGTGAGTGAATTCCATCCAACACCTGAAATCCAGGGCTCTGTGTGTCCCTACAGAAGGACCAGAACCATGGAGTGCAACCAGGAAATTAAGTGTTCCTGTTATCCATCAATCCATCATCCATTAATGGCCACTGCCTCCATCATTCCCAGGGACAGGGAAACCAAAACTCCTTCAGGAGAGCTGGGGGCTCCCTGAAGGGATCACAGCTGGATGAAGGGCATGGAGATCATCCTCCTCCTCCTCACCAAATGTCCTCTTGGCCTTGCACCCGCTGCCAGCGAGGCAACTCCAGGAATGAGGGTGATGGAAACCTTGCTGCAAAGGGGATGGGCAGGGATGGAAAGGAAGAGAGAAACCTTTAAGCTTTAAATAATATTTTTTCCCTCCAGCAAGTTTCTTACAAGGAGACACAGGAACAGCCAACCTCACCCTGGGTACCAGCAAACTGTGAGTATTTAAATACAAATAATGCAAAATACCATTTCATTATAACTGTCTCCCCTCATTTGCAGCACATGGATAATAATCCAGTGGGTTGTGACTCCATGGAAAGCCTTGTGAGCAGCACCCACTGAGCTGGAGCTCTCTTGGTGTAAGCAGACCTTCACAAAGGATCGTTTTTATTTTTGACACCCATTTTAAAGACAATTCAAACCTAAGTATCAACTGATGCTCCAGCTCTCAGCAGAGCCATTTGCCCCCCAAAATAAACTGTTGCTTTAACATTTATTTGTGTACAAACCCACAGACGTTTGTTTGCAGAGATCAGAGTGGATTCCCGCTTTGCAGAGGAAGCCGTGGCCGTGGCAGAGCTGTGGAAACCCTCCCCGGGGCTTTGAACAGAATGTGTTTAAACACAGCTCTGCAGCCAAGAAATCACACGGAGCCCCGGCCTCCAGGGGCTCCCACGAGCCCTTTGCAGGCTCGGTTTGGGGTTTCAGAGGGGGAACATGCCCGAATCAGTCATTTCCCAAAGCCTTTATTTCCCCCTCAAAGCACAGGGCAGCAAACAGGCTCTGCTGAAGCGATGCAAAGGGGTTTCCAGCTGGGAGGACGCGTTGGGATCTGAAGCCTCATGCTGGGGCAGCCCCTCACTGCTGCAGAGGAATCCCAGCATCTTCCTCTGCTTCTCCTGGAGGGGAGCAGAGCTCCAGCTGTCCAAAGGGACCTTCCACAGCGTTTTTCTCATCCCATCCCTTGGGAACAAGCTGTGAGATCCATAGGGAAATGTAAATTAATGATGACTGTGCACCTAAATCCTGGCAGTGCTGGGATTCAGTGGATCAAGGACTGCAAGAGCCTCTGAACAGAATCAGAATTATCCCGTGTTCAGACACTCCCCACTGGGCACGTCCTTGGAGTAGCTGGTGTAAAGTTAGTGGTATTTAATAAAGGATCTGCAGAGGGAAAATTATCAGTTCAACATCAGGGAGAACAGGATGAGTGCTCTGGTTACATTTCCATGACCAACCTGGTGCCATTTCTATCATCACTTCAGCAACATTTCAGGCCTTACTATTTGGATACCAAAAAAAACCCAAACAAACAAACAAACAAACAAACAAACAAAACCACACCCAAAAATCTGCTCCAGGAACAACCCAACCTTCTCAAGGATGTGGTGGGTTTTAGCTGATGTTGGTTTCTGCTCAGTGAGAACAGAGCAAACTCTTGGCAGTTGCTGTGTACGACGGGGTTGATCTTTAAAGCATCAATTCATGGGGTGTTTGTCTTTCCCCGTGCCTGCTGTCTGCAAATCCTTTAGCAGACACAGAGATCTGGGGCAGTCCTGACCACAGCAGCATATTTTATTTGTTGAAAATCAGTTTTGTATTGTAATAAAGAATATTTGCTGTGGCAGCCCAGGGTTTTTTTTCTGGAGACTGATTTATACCTGTCCAGACAGCTAAAGAAAAATGCCTTAAGACTTAACTGCACAATTCTATTATCCTAAGTATCAACTCTGAAATTCCTGTAGTGAACTGACTGTGAATTTCTGATTAAAAACGAACTCTAATTAATTTAAGGATCAGAAAGAAACAAAAGGAAAGCCACGAGCTGCTGCCTGACACCATGGACGGGAATGGAGGTGTGGATGGAGGGTTGGAAATGTGGAACAGCTCCTGGAATCGCAGAGTGGGTTGGGTTGGAGGGACCTTAAAGCTCATCTGCCATGGGATGCCTTCCACTATCCCAGGCTGCTCCAATCCCCTTCCAGCCTGGCCTTGGACACCTCCAGGTGGGGTGGAAGCAGCTCTGACCTGTGGTGGAGCTGAGCTGGATCGCCTGGCAAGGCCTGATGAGGCAGCAAGGAAAACCTCCAGTGAGAACGTCACAGAAAGCTCCTTCCTAAAGTGCCCTCTGGAAGAGATTTCTGCTGTGAGGGGGCCCACAAGTCTGGAATTGGGGGTTCAGCAGCTCAGCTCCCAGATGGGAGGCAGGAATGCCAAATGTCACCAGGAGGAGATGGAGGGAGGGATGGGCATTCCTGGATGGGAGAGAGCAGAGGGAGGGGGAGCTGAAGGAGCCAGGAATGACTCAGTTTGGAAACATCCTGTGTTTATGGTCTTTGGCAGGGGGGGATTTCTGATGCCCCTCTCTCCTGTCTCCTGAGCAGGACCCCGTTCCTGGCTGGTCCCGTTTTTCCCACTGGGATGGTTCTATTTTTAGCACTTTGGGATGGGTGTGCAGGGGCAGCTCCGCAGGCTGGGCTGGGCCAGCTTAACCCTGAGAGACTCAGCTCAGCTGGGACAGGCTTAACTTCCTTCAAATCAGCTGCCCAGGAGGGGATTCCTCCGTTGGGAATTTCCTTCCCAGAGGGGAGCTCTGAGAGGTGCCCAGGGACTGACGGTGGTGTCCCCACTCCTCCACTCATCCTCCCCACATCCTGATTTCCATGGGCTGCTTCCTCCATCCCAGCTTGCTCCCAGCCCTACCCAACCTGGCCTGGAGCACTTCCAGGGATGGGAGTGAAGGTGGCATGGGAAAAACAAGCAGTGGAAATGGAAAAAGGTCGCTCGCATGGGCAGCATTCATTAAAAAAACCCATCCTCAAACCCTGTTAATTTAGCTTTTTGTTTACTTGTTTCTAATCCTTTAATATTAACGAGCCACTTTTAATTATTTTAGATGCAACCAGAGCCCTTTTTTTTTTCTGATTTAAACCAGTTATAAATATAATTTCCTCGTTGCAAACCAAGGAGTTCCTAAAGCAGCTCCAGATGCCAGACATGGACATTTGGAACTTTCCTAGTGCAGGGAAAACTTTGGATATTGGATCCAAAGCAACAAGTTTAACAAACAGTTAAACTGACACATGAAGAGATAACACGGTGAGGAGAAAAAAATCCAGGCTATAAAATTTACATGGAACTTCTGCAATTTGTACAAAGAGTTTTACAAATGTTGGTTTAAGCAAAGGTACAGCTCAAAAATGAAACCTGGAAAAGTGTGAAAGAACTGGACTGGGGAGAAGCGGAATAAAATGGAAGGAAGAGAATAAAAAGAGTCAGTAAACAAATGGGGACTTCAAAAAGAAGTGCAAAATGTCAAAGGAGGAAGGCAGAAAATCAAAAGAAGTGCCAAGGAAGAATAATTTCATCAAGGCAGGAATAAAAAATTGAGCTGTATGAGGAAAAGTGCAAGAAATACCAGGAGTTACAGTGTTCTAAAGACAACAAAACAGTGAAAATACTCAGGAGGAAAGAGAAAATGTGAAAAACCTCATTTTGTATTAATTGTGTTCCCTTTCAGACACCGCATTCCAACGCTGGCAAAACGGCTGTAATGAGATTATTGTTTACAGCAGGTTATTTATTCCTCAGCTGGTTCCTGTTCAGCCTGGCTGTGTTTGATCTCATCCTGTCAAACCTTGCAGTGGAGCCCTTGAGTTGTTACCTGAAAATAAAGACTTAATCACGCCAATGGATTTGGAACAAAAATCCTCATTATAGCCCCATTTTTCCTAAAGGCTTTGTGTGATTACCCAAAGCTTTGCAGCTTCTGGCAATCCCCAAGCTATTGATGTTTGGGGGCTTGGGATGTTCCTTGACCTTGAGCAGCTCAGGTTTGGGGTGGCCATCACCCAGAATCTCCCCTTCAGTGCATTGCCAAGAAACACAAATTAAATTAAATACTAGAGCCCAAATATTTAGGCAGAATAATTATGTCTAATCCTTTAATGGTGGCTGAAAATTGCTGCCCTCACAGCATGGCAAAGCTTTGTGTTTTTGGGGAAAAGAACATTGCAAAATAGGCACAAAACCCCCAAACAAGCAATTAGCTAAATAATCCCAGGAACACACTGAGGAAGCAAGTGGGAAATGTTGCATAGAGAGGGAAGATGATTTTTATTATCTTGTGTTTTAAACAAGCTGGTGCCCACATTTCTCATGCAATGCCACAATTGTGTTAGGCACTAAAATCAGATTTTAACCTACTTTTAAATGTTCTCCCTTCCCCTCCACTCCAGGCTCTGAAGGTGTGGGTTCTGTCACCATTCTCAGGGATTTCACAGCCTCTTTTACCCACCCCACAATTACCAGAGCTGCCTAATAAACCATCTCCTTGATAAACTTCCTCGTTAAGGGGAAGCCAGGACAAAAAACGAGCCTGGTTCTTTAAAAGTTTATCCCTGTGGCACCATCGTGTAAGCATCCATATGGGACAGTAAAAATGGAAGACGACACATTAAATGACATTATTATAAAATGCAATACTCTTGGAATGATCCCTTATTAAATTAGGCTCTATGATCTGAGATGAATTTCCCCGATCCCTAATCCATCACCAGAGAAATATTAAAAGATAGGTCTCAACTGGCATTAGAATCGCACTCAGTCTCTACTTTCATTATTTTGAATTAGGGTGCTACTGGGGGGAAGCCTCTTAATGAGAATTAGAGTGATTCACTGGCCTCCTTTTGGATTTTGACAAGTAAAATATTAACTCTTCAGTCACAGCTGTCGGAATTAAAATACTTGGCAGCCACAGATGCACAAATTAAATTGGCCTTTATGTTTCCATATTGCTGACCTCCTTAGAGGCAAAAACATCAAACCCAACAATAACAGCAAACCCACAGCATGTCATTCCTTGGAAGAAAATATATTTATTGAAGTTTTTATATTTGTTTTGGTTTTGAACACATAATTGAACAAATACGGGACGTTTCTACAAAAGGCTCTTATTTTAATTTTGCGTTCTGTGAAACTTCAGCTACAAATCAGTTTCTCTGAACCATTAATCAGGCAATAAAATAATAAATGAAGTTATTTCGGGGATTTCTTAACTGTTTAAACCAACATAAATCAGATTTACATGCGGTGCATCAGTGAAAACATCTTAATGGCTTTGACTGGCATTTCTTTGGGATTGTTTCTCTGGTTTTAATAGATTCTTTTTCTTAGAAACAATATTTGAACATGCACAATTATTGCAAAAGAGAGAGGCTTTTTATTAGCAGCGCTCCAGTTTGGAACAGCAAAACAAGCTGGAGTTTAGCAATGTCAAGAAAAGATCCTTTCTGATCTTTTCCCCTCTTTTTTGATTTACTGCTGTGGCAGTGGAATTTCAATTAGTCTCAGTTAAATGTGTCTCAGCTAAGTGTATTTCAATACTAATAGGAATTTCCAAAGTGGAGCTGCAGCATGGAAAAGAGGGAATGATGCAGAAGTGATGCAGAGGTGGCTTGATATTTTTGTTTTTTAAGCTCTCCTTAAATTCTCTGATGCATCAGATCCACGCCAGCCCAGGGTTTGTTATCCTTCCCTTGTCCCTGGTCACCTCCAGCGTCTGTCCCTTCTCCCTAACGATCCCCCATTGATCCCAGCTGTGATGGGCTGGGAAGGGCTGGCAGGGGGACAGTGATGGATGTCCTGGAACCCCCCACCCTTCCCATCCAATCCCGGGAGGAACTCCCTGGATCTGTTCTCTGTGGGGAGAGCTGGGGGCTGACAGGCACAGGGAGGTGAATTCTTCACACTCAGGAGATCACCAAGCACCTCCCTGGAATTCCCTGGAATTCCCTGGAGCACAGGTTGGGATGTGCCATGTGCTGACGTGGAGCGGAGGGGCTGCAAGGCTGACAGGATGAAGCACCTCCTGGTTGATGGGAGGAAATGGAGTTTGTTACCCACTTGCTGCTTTCCCAGTTTTGACTCATCCATAACCAGCCAGGGGAAGGTGGTGCCTCTTCTGCTCCTGACAGGGGAGTTGCAGAGCTGATAATGCAGCATCATTTATATCTGGAATAACCCAGCTCTACAGCCTAAATATTTGGAAATATCTCATTCTTCCCTGGCAGGGATCTGCTGGATGCATTTGGACTGAGGCCATTTGTTGTCCCCCCTCTCCACAGGCAGCTGGGAGCACCTCCCCAGTGACAGGGGACACACTCGCTGTGCTCAGGACAAAGGAACTGGCCTCAAGCTGTGCCAGGGGAGGTTCAGGTCAGATATTTGGGAAAATTCCTTCACCAAAGGGGTTGTCCTGTGCCAGGGCAGTGGTGGAGTCCCCATCCCTGGAGGGATTTAACAGCCCTGGCACTTGGGGACATGGGGCAGTGGTGGCCTTGGCAGAGGTTGGACTCAGTGGTCTGAGGGGACTTTGCCAACCTAAATTATTCCTGAGGATGGTGAGGTTGCCCTGGAGGCTGGGTCACTTTAGGCCTGTGACGTCCAGCCCTGCCTGGTCAGAGGCACAACCACACTAAGTCACCCCGGAGTGGGGTCCTCGTGCTGGGACAGCATTCCGTCAGCACTCCTAAAGCTCTCCTGGAACCACTTCCCCATAGCTTCTACCCCTTTTATTCCATTATGTCAGCCATGCAAACAGCTCCTTCCATGGGATTGGGGCTTTCCTAGGAGCACTTACCCCATCTCTCCTCCTTGTCCCATCCCCACTGGGTGGTGAAACCCTTCCCCCTCAGAGCCCCATCTCAGTCTGCAATTCCCAGTCTGGACTGGGGCCGAGAAGCCACGCAGAGCTTTCCAGGCTCTGTGGTTCCTTCCCGGGTTCCACGGAGCCACCTCGGTGTGTGAATTAGTCCTGGGAACTACTTAATCCATCTTCCCTGGAATTAAATGTGCGCGGAGAGCTGCCGGGGGCCACGCCGCGGGCGGCTTTAATTTCTTTTTTAGAAGGCATTAGCAAAACTCGATAAAGGGTCAAGTAATTTCATCCAACTTGCCACCAGTTAGTTAAGGGGAAGCGACAGGGCTGGAGCCCGACGTTGTCACAACCCCGTGGAATCTTTCTGTGAAACAGCAGGTTTAAAATCCCATGGTTTTTTTGGCCGGAGGAGCGACGGCAGGAGGGGACGGAGCCCGAAAGGCTTTCCCAAAATGGGATGCTGTGATTGAGGTTTGCAGTTTGGGGGGCGGGCTGAGAGCCCCGAAAATGAGATGGTTACTTGTGGCACGGGAGCGCTCGCAGAGCGGGGCCGGGGAGCCAGGCCGGGGAGAATTCCCGGGAATTGTGAGCGGACAGTGGGTCCAGGGGGAGCGCTGGCAATCACGGCGGAAACAATGTTTGCATCGATCAGCTGTCACCGTGATTTATGGCTTCATTTTGCTGTAATGGAGAATTAGTGGAAAGATTATCAGGGACTCAACACTTTGGCTTGTTACCCATGTCCAGACGAGCAATTTGTCTCCCTGAAGCAGTGAAATACTTGTGACAGCTCCAACACTTGCCCTAATTCAATCAAGAGAAAATGTTGGAATTAATTTGTTACAAGAAAATTTAAATATGTTCAGCAAACAGTAACCGCAGAGCAGCAGCTGATTTATTGTGCTCGGCAAGATATCGATCCGCTTCGATCTGGCCCATGTTGAGGTTTTAATGTGTAATAATTTCCAATTTAAAGCTCCTTTTCAAGATCACGGGTTTAAAGAGAGGGCAGGCTGGGTCTCAAGACCTGATTAGGAGCCTGTTGCAATGGCTTTGTCAAAAGCCTGTTTGAATGTAAATTCATAGTTATCTTTTGCACTATCTTTAATATTCTTGACATGGATTTTATTGTGTGTCAAACCTCAGGCCAGCTGCCTGCCACAACCATTAATGAAACATCTTAGGAAATAAATCTCAGTCTTTATACAATATTTTTAAAAACCTGAAACGTTAGATGTCAGCAAAAAAGGTGGAACAGAGTCCTTTTTTTCCCCCCTGCACAGTAAAGCATCAGAGATGGAGCAGTTTTACAGCTTCCATACACAATTAGATTGAATTATTGTGCAAATGCTATTATGCCATAAGCCTAAATTCCAAAGTCTGCAGGAATATTTTAGGTGCTTGTACAGATCTGTTATCTTCATTGAAGGTGTGACAGCTTATTCGAGCCGTACAGATCTATAATTTTTAAGGTTTTCATTATTAAAATGCTCACCCCTAATGCCTGTAGGGTGACACCACTCGAGGAGGTGGCTGGAACATTGGAAATGTAGCTCCTTATAATTCATGGAGCAGCCCTGGTGGTCTGCAGGTAGTGCCAGCTTCTCTGCCACCCAGCTCCTGCAGAATGTGGGGAAAACCAGAATGTGCTCAATGAGTCTTTTCAACCACATTGTTATGACTGATTAAAGGGAAATCCAGGGCTAAAACCTTGTTTAATAACCCACCTTGTAGCTCCAATTGCAACTTCTCTCCAACATTTTTAGAGCATCAGTGGGTCATGTAATTAGAGAGCAATCCCGTTCAATCTAATCAATAAAGAGTCGTCAACACCGTTGGACACATCCATAGCTGAGGAATTTTTTGCTCATTAGTAGGGTTTATTTTAGTTATTCTTAGTTTTGCTGCCCCAGACTCAGCACTAAAAAACCAGCTGTCTGTCTTTCAACTGGTTTTGAAAATATTTCGAGCCAAATCTTGGCTGTCAGATGCAGGGTTTGGGCATCAGAAGTGCTGGGAGGTGCAGCCCACCAGGTTCTCCAAGAAAACCCACACTGGGCAGCTGGGTTTTTCCCAAATGGGTGATGGGAGAGACATGTGAACACCTCAGCCTCACCTGGGTGATCCCAGGAGGGCGTTTGCACCTTCCCAGAGCAGGAGAAAGGAGCAAAGTGCTGGAGAAGCCGAGCTCCTGAGCTCTCTTGGCCGACAGAGCACCTGCATTAAACACCTCCGTCCCTAAGTGGGTGTGGAATGCTGTTTGAAGGATAAATGTTATTCCATAAACCAGAGCTTCCTGCGTGGCAGCTGCAGCCTCAGGAGCCACTTCCTGAGCTCTGCACTTTGCTGGCTTTGGAGAGGCCTTTGCAGAACCAACTTTTGGCTCTGTTGGAGCTTTTGGAGACAAAATGTGAAAAATTCCTGGTCCTGCATCCAGTTGTGAGTGGCTGCAATCCACAAGGTCCAAGCGGCACCACATTTGATCAGTAACTGAGAACGAGGTGAATTTGGACAAAACAGCCACGTGTTGCTCCCTGGACCCACTCTGGTTTCAGGGGTGGTGATCTCCACAGGGTGTTTTGGTGGCCTGGCAGCACAGTGTCCCCTGCCACCTCCCCAGGGAGGGAACACAGGGGGATCATGGGCACGGTGTCACACATCCCTTGGCCCTGCCTTGGCCTCCTCCAGACCAGCTTGGGCAAGCCCTCACTGTATCCTCGGCCTCCTTCCCAACAAACCCTTCCCTGCTATTCAGCAGGACAAGACTTCATCTGTCAAGGGCTCCAGAGACTTCCTCCATCTCAGAGGGTGTCTCTGCTACAAGGATTTGATGCTCCAGCCTTTGCTTGGCAGCCACGTTCCCACCTCCCTCCTCTCCAGCGTGGAGCTGAACATCTGCCCCCTTCCTGAGACATTCCCTCTATATCCTTCCACACGTGTGCACTCAGTGCCTTTGGAAAAGCAAATACGATTTTATTAAATTTTGTGCATGAGTTGGATCATAAAAAATAAGGGATTATGGGCATGTTGTAGCAGCTTTATGAAGGGAGGTGTCCCTGTATTCCCGAGATTCACTCTGACTGGGGGCCTCAGGATTGGGAATTAATATTTTTTTATAAATGCTGGGCTGATATTGTGCTCCCACCTCTGCAAAGCCATAATTACAACTCAGTTTTTCATTACAAACTAGAAACGTAAATATTTCTGTGGTCTTTGATGGAATTTAACTTCTGCAGCAAATAATATCTCCACATGTGTTTCCTATCTTGTTCTTTCCCATGTAATACCAGGCATGCTACAGCCAGTAAAATGTTATTATAAAAGTCCCTCTGCTGCAAATCTTGACCAAAAAATCCAAGATTTTCTATCAAAAGTGTTCCTGAGGGTTCCTGGGACCCAGCAGAGTTCTTGTGGTTGGAAAGGCCACGGCAGAAACAGCTTTGTCCTTTGTGGTCACAACTTCAGGGGGTGTCCCATCCACGAGCTCATTACTCTGCACCAGACACCCTCACATCTCCTTTTCCTCCCCATTTTAGGGGAAGCCAGGCTGCTGCCGGGTGATTTTGGGAGGCTCTGAGCCCTTGGAGAACAAAGCTGAGCAACCCTGGGCTCTGCAGCCCGGAAGGGAGGAAGAACCCACAGCAGTTCTGTGTGACCTGAAGGAGAGTCAGGCCTTGACATTTCAAATTGAATTAGACTCCTATTTAAAACAGAGATAAACTGACATTTAGAACAGTCCAATGTTCTGTTGTTTCGATTTGCTTCTTGTTTTTTCTTTTCTTTCTTCATTTTTCATGGCTCAAGGCCCCACCACGTTGGAAGTGGCTCACTGGGGGTCTGCTGCTGGATCATGACCTGCAGGGACCCCATGGCTGAGGTCTCACGCTTGTTCTTCCAGCCCTACAAGCAAAAAGAAACCTCCTGGCTGACTCCAGTGGGATGCAGGGCTGTTCTCACCCGTTAATGTGTCAAAATGCAACACCAAAATCAGCTTGTGATCGTTCCCGAGCCATCGGGAGCAGTGCCAGCTTAAATTGTATTAAAATGTTGGTCAACAGTGCTAAAAGGCAGCATTGTAGATTAATAATATCAAGAGAAATCTAAAAACCTCATCTCATTTTCGGAGCCCTGCGTTTGGTTTTCTTCTCTCACTCTCTGCTTGAACAGCCAAGAACTGGTTTGGTTCCTCCTGTGCCTCAGTGAGCCCCGAGAAATGAGATTTTCCAGCTCCCACTCATCAGCATGGCCCTGCAGCCACAGGCTGAAAATCCCACTGGGAGATGTTTATTTGTTTTTAAGAAGTCCTATCAGAATCTGGATCTGCTTCTGCAATTGTCTTTAGTGCTGAAATACAAGTTTAGGGGCTGCTCATGGCTGCAAACACCAGCGTTGGGACAGGGCTCAGAGAATGGCATTCCTTTCAAGTCAGATCTGCACAAAGCACAAAAAATCCGAGGAAAAATAATCTTTAAATAAGTTACCAATTGTGAACTTTATAACGGTGCCAGCCATTAACAATAGACCCTCTTGGGATGGGTTTTTCTCCCATCCCATAACAATTTTTTCTTTCTGCAAGGTCATTTTAGGTCCTCAGCCTCAAGAATTATTTGTTCCACGAGCCATTGCAGACAGGGCTGTCTTCAGCCTCTCAGCTCTGAGGGAGAAACCCGATCACACCGTGGGATCCTTGCACCGCCTCTGCCAACAAAAATGGCTTTATTTTGCCCAGAACAAGGATGACAAGGGGTGTCTCCACGAGGCTCTGGCACCTCTTGGGCCCCGGAGCCAGCGGGAAGGACGGGGGGCTCTTCCGTGGGGGTGAAGCCCTGGCTGGGCTTTTCCAGCATTCCCATTGTTGCACAGCTGAATCCAATCACTGCTATTTGTTTTTCAAAACAAGGCCCAGCTCCCTGTTGCTGGATGATGTTTTCATCCGCTGACATTTAAAAGAGCTATTTCAAAACAAGCTAAGAACGTTTCTAGAATTCCTCTATTTTTAAGCTTTTATCACAATCAGCTTTTAATTATCTGTTTGGAGATAATTGGTAGTAAACAGCCTGCTCTGAAGGCACCCACCAGACCTGTAAAAACCAGCTAAAAATGGCACATTTTGGGAAAGGAGAGGATTGTTCCAAACCCACAGAGCGATCCGATAATGCTCGAGCCCATGTGCTGCATCCCAGACAACGTGGCTGGGATTAACCATTTCCTTCAGCTCCTGGATTGTTGTTCCTGGCCAGAATAAAGGTAGAGCAAAATTATTAAAAAACAAAACCAGCCTCTTCCTTGGAAAACCCACAGCTGGGCTCTCCTGCCAGGGGGGAGCTCCCAGCAGGAGCAGATTTCAGGAATTTCTGAGCATCCTGTTGTGATGGGGGGTCATTCTGGGGGATACATTTTATGAAGGTTGGGAAATTGGTTTTGCTTGATTCTGGTTAGGGCTCTCTTCAAATGATCTGCCAGGACATCAGGATGTCGAGGAAGAAAGGGGAGAAGAAATTAAGCCCTTCAGAAGACAATTTTGACCTGCTGAGCTGTTGTGTCTCCTGATCCCGCCACAAAGAGCTACCAGATGTCCCTGTCTCATTTCCAGGAGTGCTTCAATAATTGACATTCCCAGGAAAACGAGAAGCCCAAAAACCAAAGTTGACTCATGTCTGCTGCGGCCACAGGCTTTGCCCACTTGCCATCGCCACATGCAGCCCCACAACAACCAATTATTCATAATTAATTATCAGCAAATTGTCAGAGCGGAGTTTAGGCCTCATGTCTGTAACGTCAGCTCACAATTAATTTAATTCACCCCCAGCCTAAGCCAGGTTTGACTCTGGAGCTTTGCTCACTCCAAGATAACAATTCCCGCACCTGGATCAGAAGGAAAGGTTGCCAAAATCTTCTGAGGAGTGAGAGAAGTGGCAGGAATGCTTCCCAGTATAGCCTCAACCCCCATCCCAACAGCAGGGCCAGCATGATGTGGGGATTTTGGACATTTACTCTCCCATGAATAAGGAGGATTTGGAAGGGTTGTGACCCCCGAGGAGGTGAGATGTCATGGAATCATAAACCCATGGAATGGTTTGGATTGGAAGGAATGCTAAGGACCATCTCATTCCAACCCTTTGCCACAGGCAGGGACACCACAGAGCCTCCCTTGCTGCAGCATACCCAGCTTGCAAAGATTTTGGCATTTTTTAATGATCTGCCAGGATTTGGCTCTCTTGGTACGAAGGACACATTCCGAACTAAGATGACTGTTTAAATCCCACCTGGCAAAGCCAAGCTAATCAATTTACCTTATCAAGCTCCAACGTCTAATTAGAGCTCTCCAGGCACTGTTTCCCAGGCTGGGTTCAGCTGGTCCTGGAGGCAGTGTAGCCTTTTTATTACTTTCTACAACTTAATCACTGTGTTTTAAAGATGTTTTCTCTGAATTGCTCAAAGGTTAGCCCCTCTGTCAATTTAAGTCAATATCCTCTTCTTTTCAAAATTAATTGCTATTAATTAATCACCATCTGAAGGAGTTTATTGGTATTGATTGGCTTCCTTTTGTGTGTTTCTGTGAGGTCTCTCATTGGTCCTCCTCGCTGGGTTTGTTTTTCACCCACCCCACAGAGCCCCTTTTGGTGAGTGTGCGTTGACAGCAGCTCCAGATGAGCATCCCAATCTCCAGGATAACCTCTCTGCCCGAGGATATCCATGGTGTAGGTGCCTCTGGCTTTTATAGGATCCTCTGTCCTTCCTCAGTCACTTGAAGTGCTAGAGCCCTTCTTTCAAACCTGTTCTCAGCGTTTTGAAAACGTCTCTTGGTTTTGGGTTCCTGGCACCCTTTTTCCTGTATCCGTGGGACTGGGGAGCTGTCCCAGCACTCACATCTCAGTGGTGCTGTGACCTTTGGGCACAGGCCGGGAGAGTTCAATCAGGAAAACACCCCTCATCTTTCCCTGCAGTGGGAAGGAGAAAGACCTCACCATAAAATCCCTGTGCAAGGCTCTGCTTCCCACTGCCCTCCGGCGCTGGCAGCAGGCAGGAGGGTGATGATGGAAAAGCATCAATTTGCCCTCAAATTTTGCGCTGTTATTGGCATTTTCTCTCCGACATTATTCCCATTGTAATCAAATAGCAATGATCAATACATTAAAAGTCAGTTTTCCTTGGAAGCCTCTCCTGGCAACGTGGAGTGACCAGTGCAGCACCATCTTCCCAGTCAATCATTAAGCTGGAGTTTGGGGGAGGGGGTGTTAAAAAGAACCCCCAGGTGGTGTTGGGGCCTCACAGGGCTGAGTGGGGAAATGCAGCAGGAACGAGAATGGTGGTGGGAAGAGGTTTCAAACTAAAGGAGAACCTGCTCAATAATGTGTTTTTCACAGAATGAGGAACCATCTAAATGCAGCCTAATCTTGGGATTAGTTTTATTCTGACAGACCCATCAGCACCAGGGACTGGGATACTTCAGATCTCTCCTCCTGGCCCTGGGACATCCTCAGGATGATTCACACCTGAGAGGAGGGAGAACCAGCCACACTTCCCACCCAGCCAGCAGGAGCCACCTCAGCTCCTCTCCTGAGGATGAGCAGGGAGTGATTCCCTGAAAAAACCCAATGGCTTTTCCAGCTGGTGGACAGGGCTTTCATGGTCCCTCCAGTCAGTGACAGCACCAGCCCAGGGCACTGTCACTGTCACTCTGTGTCTGATCCAGGACTCCAGGAGACACGTTCCAGGCTGCTGAGCTCTGTCATTTGTCAGCCTCTGAAAAGACAGAATTCTTGCTCTCCAAAGCTTGCCCATCTCCCTGGGGATGTCGTCAGCGGCTTTCACCGCCTTGAAAAAAATGCCATTTTTCTTTCTAAAGAGTACTACAATTATTATCACCAGGCCTCGGGGCACTTCACCCCAAATCACACAATGCTATTTCGGGTCTCTCTTTTACCACAAATGTTCAAAACCGGCTTAAATCCAGTTTTCAAAAGTGAGTTGGGCATTTAGCAGCCCGAGAGTCTCTTGGTGTCTCTGAGATGCTGTGGCAGCTTCCAGCCAGCCAGGAGCACCCAGAGGCTCCATTCCGATGCCAGGGACCACATCAGGACTGTCTTACTGGGATCCTTCAGGGTGGGATGGGTTTGCTGGAACTTTTCTCCTTGCCTCACTCTCTGGGATGCCCAGATGTGAGGATCCAGCTGTGCAGTACTGGCTCAGGCAGGGTTGTGCTCACTCGCCCCACAGAAAATATGGATCATATTTCGTATATAAGGCTTTTTGGATAAATCCTTGCTGAATTTGAGGGGCTAATTACTCCTGGGACAGGACCTACAGGAGTTTTTTCCTTCTACAGCCTCTCCTGACCACGTTTATGGGTGAGTTTCCCTGAGCACCTCCAAGACTGAAAGCTTTTTTTTCCCCACAAGACAGATGGAGCTGTTCTTTTCCAAGAGTGAGCAATATTTAACCTTAAGCACTTTCAAATCCGGCCTCGGGAATATTGAGATGAAAGGCTCGTGGCACTAAGCTCCTTTCAAATGGATATTGCAGCAGAGCTGCCTGGACATTTGTCTGGCTGAACCTGAGCAGTGTTTAACATGCTGCCGGTGTGCCCGTGCTCCTGGAGGAGCCCCGACAAGAATAAATCCTCCTCTTTCAGATTTAATTTCCAGCGGCAGCTCCGCTCTCGCTATTGTGTTTCTTCTGAGCATCCTTTATTAGACTTGAAGTTCCTGAGAGTGGCAGGGAGGGTGTGGTGAGATGACTTCACCCTCTCCCTGCCAGCGGCGAGTGCAGCTCCTGTGGCTGGGGGTGGGACAGGGGACAGTGGCCCTGGTGGCTCAGCATCACCACGGCTCTGGTCACCAGCACGGTGAGGCAATGTCCACCTGGTTTGGGTTGGAAAGGACCTAAAAATCATCTCCTTCCACCCCCTGCCATGGCAGGGACACCTTCCATTATCCCGGGCTGCTCCAAGCCCCGTGGCCTTGGACGCTTCCAGGGATCCAGGGGCAGCCACAACTGCTCTGGGAATTCCATCCCAGCCTCTCCCCATCCTCACAGCCAGGAATTCCTTCCCAATATCCAATTTAAATCTACATTCTTTCAGTTTCAATCCATTGGTTGTGATTATTGAAATGATGATACTCAATCAATAGAATTATAGAGAGATTCGAGTTGGAGAATAACAGTTGGAGAGAACGAAATGGGAAGTCCAAATCCATTTTCAAAAGCTTCTAGTTTTCCTCTTGCCCTGTTGATCGGATTCTTTACATGCAAATCCTCATCTCAAAGTTGTGCAAGGAAGGGAGTGACTTTTTACTCACTGCACAAAACGTGAGCACTTCTCAGGTTTCCTTAGGATCTCGTTTATCCTCCGAGTTTTCCAGGGAGCCCCTTTTGGCTTTGTCCTCTGCAGTGGCCCCATGGCCCGGCCACGATCTGTATTTGTCTTGATCAGGATATTAAACCCCAATCGTGCACAAAGCACCGAGGTCCCAGTGCACCACTGTTGAACTAAGAAATCATTATCATCAGCCAGAGGAGAGGGATGGATGATGGATAATGGGTCTCTCCCTGCCCAGCGATCATTACGCTCCTGCCGATGAGGCAGCAACTGTCTTAAGTCCCATTAGTGGATGATGGGCTGTCTGGAAGAGGATCCTCATTCCTGGGCAGGCAGCTCACTGCCTTAACCCCGCCGTGGAGGGACTGTCCCCTCCCAGCCCAGCTCCCAGCATGAGCCAAAGGTGAAACGGCGTCTGCCCACGCGGCAGGAAAACGCAGAAAGTGGAGCTGAAAGGCAAAATGCACCTTCCTGAAGGGTCTGCTGGGCAAAAAATATATTTAGGGAAGAGTTAATGCAGGTCTGAGGGAGTCTGATAGTTTATAACTGAGAGGTGTCTTTTATGTCTGCGCAGCTCGGCGAGGGTTAAATTCTTGCCGAGGGTTGGAGCACCGATGGCCGGGCTGGGACTGGCGGGTGCAGGGGCAGCGGTGACACCCCGAGGGACGCTCAGAGCTGTGCACACCCGTGCCACAGCCCGGCTGGGGGGCGGGCAGCGACAGGGGAACGAGCTGGGCAGCAAAACTGCTTCGGCAGGGAAGGGGAGCCATGTGGGAGCCACCCCCGAGGTGATGCGGGAACCACCCCCAAAATGATGCGGGAACCACCCCCGGGGTGATGGGAGAACCATTCCCAAAGTGATGCGGGAACCACCTCCGGGGTGATGGGAGAACCATTCCCAAAGTGATGCGGGAACCACCCCCGGGGTGATGTAAGAACCATTCCCAAAGTGATGCGGGAACCACCTCCGGGGTGATGGGAGAACCATTCCCAAAGTGATGCGGGAACCACCTCCGGGGTGATGTGAGAACCATTCCCAAAGTGATGCGGGAACCACCTCCGGGGTGATGGGAGAACCATTCCCAAAGTGATGCGGGAACCACCTCCGGGGTGATGTGGGAACAGCTCTGGGCTGTCTGAGCAATCCTGGGCTCCTGGCACCCATTGCCAACGTGGGCTGGAAAATGCCGTGGGAGAGGCCGGGTCTGTCCCGACCCTGCAGACTCAGAGAGGGCTTCCTATCACAGCCAGTTCAATTTCCATGGAATATTCTCCTGTTGCTGTGTGATCCCCGAGTCCTGCAGCTCTGCATGCTAAGGGAAGGATCTGTTAATCCAGGTTTGCATTGGAAAGGGCCTTAAAAATCATCTCCTTCCATTCCCTGCTATGGGCAGGGCCACCTCCCACTGTCCCAGGCTGCTCCAAGCCCCAGTGTCCAACCTGGCCTTGGACACTGCCAGGGCTCCAGGGTCAGCCACAGCTTCTCTGGGCACCCTGTGCCAGGGCCTGCCCACCCTCAGAGAGAGAAATTTCTTCCTGTTCACAGAATTGGAGAATCACAGAGTAACCCAAGTTTGAAGGGACCCACAAAGATCATCGAGTCCAGCTCCAGCTGGGACCTTCCACCACAAAGGGTATGTAATCCAATGTCTGATCTAAACCTCTCTCAGTTTCCTGCCCCATCCCTCTAGAAAAGCCCTTGTGCATCTCAGTAATTTTAAGTAAACTGAGAAATTGAATTTTAAGTCCCATCTAAATCAGATCCGTCCCTGGCCTGTGACCGGGGCACACGGTAATGAACAGAGGTATCTGCTGGGTGTCCCCGGGGAGCAGCTCTTCCCTTGGCAGCTTTGCTCTCGATTACACAGCCCCAACTGCTGTGATTCATCCTGACGTGATCCCCTGGTGATGAGAGCCCAGGACAGGATCCTGTGTTTAGCTGGAAATACATTTAAAAATGCATTCTGGAGGGTTTTCTTTAAATTATTAAAGAACAGTAATTCACCTTTTCAACTCACCAAGATGTAAAGCACTTTATGGACTATCTTTCAAATCGTTTTAGAAATCTTCAGATCCCTCTCTTGGTGCTCTCATAACTATTTAGTAAAACAATAATAAAACCAAAACCGATACAAATGTTGCCTGTTGTTTAGAGAAGTAAATATCCTTGGTAAGTCTTAGCAAAGCACTTACAACAGAGTGGTTTGGATGCAGTCCAGACTGTTCAATAGTTAATATATTATTCATATTAATAAAATAATGTTTGGAAAGGCACCAAGAGTCATAATCTGCATAGCCAGACCCGGGGTTTCGCAGTTAGTTGACAATTAGTTACCAGTTGAAGGTTTCCCGTGTTTCTCTGAGTTTTACTGGGGTGTGAAGAGGATTTCAAGCCACGTCACTGTCACAGCTGTGATTTATTCAGCATTCCCAATGTCCCTACCAAGCTTCTCCTCGACCCTAGGTCTGGGCTTTCACCCCGGGGGGCTCCACTCACTGTAAAATCACATCCCAGCAGGACAAAAAGTTTGCAAAGTTCCCGAGTGCCCTGGCTGGGTACCCCCCTGTGCCCCCTGCCCCGGCCAGAGCCCTCCCAGCAGCTTGGAGGGGCTGAACCCTCTCGCCAGAGCAGCGGAAAACAAACGAGCCATTTGTAACCCTTAATTTAAACAGCTCCCGAAGTAATAGTATAAATAGTATAATGCAATTGTAATGGCTGATGAATTATGCATGCAGCCTCTTCCCTCTTTGAATATGCATGAGGCAGGAAATCGCCAAGTGGCACAATATTGCTGCTTTAGTGCTTACTTAGAGCCCTGCCCGGGGCTCTGGGGACAGCCAGCCCAGGGCTGCAGCTCCCCTGTCTCCTGCTCAGCACAGGGATGCTCCAAACCTGCTGAGAAAGAGCTTCTGGTTGGGACAGATCCAGCATCAAACTAAGGCACTTCCAGCCTTGGGTGAGGAGGGTGTAAATAGCCGAGCCAGCCCCAGCTTTGTACAGTCTAGCTTAAAAAATCGGGATATATCAAACTAGTTCTAGGAGCTGAAGCAAATAAATTAATTTCAGTGACAGGAATAAAGTGGATCTAATTAGAAGTCCCTCTGCAGTGCCTCATTAGTGTGGTTGGTAAGTAAATGAAATTTCAGCAGTAGTGAGTTAGACTATTTGTCTCGGGGTATTTTTAGGATTCACAAAACGCCAACAAACTGGGTTTTCCTCACAGAAAATTTCCTTCATCAGATGTCTTGGGGCCTTCTTCACAGAGCATGGCACAACCACTTCATTTACATTCCTTGGGCACTTCCCTCGCTCTCTGCAGCTCATTCATAAATTTAAACAAATCAAAGGGATTTTTGGAGACAAATGGATTTTAGCTGTCTCACTGCCTGCCTGTAACTCCACAGAGCAACGTGCTGCTGTTGAATCTGAACACTTCAGAAACTTCATCCCTTTCCCTCCTGTGAATAAACGACTCTTTTTTCCCTCTGTGGGTGCCACCATCCCCCAGCACAGACACCCCCACGTCGCAGGGTAATTTTATTACAGGCCTGTGCAGGGAGCAGTCATTTGTCAGTCCTATTCAACTTGAGGCAGCTGTTGGTAACCTGCAGTCTCAGATTGTCAGTCAGCAACGATTTCCCTTGACTTTCAGTGCCTAGAAAGTCATACCCCGTGGTAATTTAATGAGGGGACATAAAAATTCTGGTCATACCCATCCAGCACTGGTCCTGACAGATCATTTAGTGAGAAGCCCTCCTTTCAGGACACAGCCCTCCGATGGAAAGAGCAAAGTTATCCCATTAATTATGTCCTCAACACATCAGAACCCCAAAACCCCAGCAAATCACAAGGCTGATGTTTTTGGGATGTGCTGCTACCTCCGATCCAGTTGTTATTACAACACCACAAGGTCTGGACTTGAGGAATTTAATCAAATCAATGGAGCTGCTGTTCTGCAGAGGTGGCCAAGGGACACGTGCCCTGAGCAGGGAGTGACCTGGAGCCTGGTTGAAGAGCTCTGCTCCTGAGGAGAGGAAGCTGAGAGATCCCAGGAGCTCTGCACGCTGTTTGCAGCATTCCAGGATTTGTTTGTTATGCAAAAAGAGGAATTTTTTTTGCATAAAAGCTTTGATTGCTGCCAGGGAAAGGTACAGGTTGCCTCTGTGTGAAGGTATTTGGGTGTTTTCTGCTTGGTCCTTGCTCACAGTCGCCCCTGACACCTGGAATGACAAGAACAGGGAATGTCAGAAGAAAAGCTTCCCAAAACCCTCCTTTTGTAGAGTTGGGATAAAAACCTGCATGAGCTTTTGCCCCATTTGCAACCTGAATTTCTCTATTTAACAACAACCCCTGTGATGTCGGCATAATGCTTGGATCGGGATTTTGATGTTCAGCTTCCACCTCCAGAAATACTGGAATTAAACACAATTTTTATGGCAGATTGAAGTGTCCAAGGGCAGGTTGGACAGGACTTGGAGCAATCTGATCTATGGAATGAGAAGAGCTTTAAGTCCCTCCCAAAACAAACCATTCTGTGATTTTAAGCCTGATTTTAACACAAGAGCAGCCTTAAAGAGATGGCCCAAAATTGGGGCCTACCCATTGCCATCAGTTCTAACAAGAAGATCAATATGAACTGGGGTTTTTTTAGCTTTATTAGGCTGCAGATGTTTGGACATTGACATTAGTATGAAGTTCTTAAATTTTCAGCCAATGGTCAAGTGATTAACGTTTTTATTCAAAGTTTTTACATGGATTAAATTCAGACACTTCCATTCTGTTCCACAGTGTGACTGCCTAGCAATTGGGCCACACAGGATGATTCATAAAGTTTAGATACCAGAATAACATCCTCAGGCAAGAATAATTTGATTTCCCCCTCCCCTCAAACATGTTGCCATAGATTTTCCTAAATGTTTTACAAACAGTTATTAAAAACACATTGAGAATCTGAATTCCCTGTGGGCAAAATGTTTTTGTACTTAACTTTCGTTTAATTCAAGAAAAAAAATCCCATCTGGTTGAAGTTGCAGCAAAACATGGGAAAATCCTTGCCCAGCTATGACAACAACAACGATGTGAAACCCACAGATTGCTCCTGGCCACCTTCCCCCACCCCATCCCCTCTGGGGCTGGGCAGAGACAGGTTTGGCTCTGGGAATCCCTTCAGGGATCAGCACAAGGCAAAGCTTTGGGGGCTCAGACATTTCCCCCTTCCCAGGGCAGGCTTTGCTGGACTCCAGGAGCATCCTGTGCCTGTCACACCACGGGCCATTGGGTATTTGCACAGTGGTGGCCCTGACTGGACAATTTTAATCATAGAATCATTATGGAATGGTTTGGGTTGGAAGGACCTGAAGCTCATCCCATTCCACTCCTGCCGTGGGCAGGGACACCTTCCCCACACCAGGCTGCTCAGGGTGGTGTTAAACAAGGAGTAGGTGCTGTAGGGATAAGTGTTCAAAATGTTCTTCCTTACAGCAGCCATCAGAGACATCAAAACCACTGCAGCATTCATTTATTGGGATTCAAAATGCATTTATCAACTTGTGTTTTTGAATAGCTTCTAATTGAGCAAATACATGGGAATTTAAAAAAAAAAAAAAAAAACCAAAAAAACCCACAAAAAACCCCAAATAAAAATAAATCCCCAAACCCAAACAAACAAACCAACCAAAAAAGGCCCCCCAAAAATACTCCAACCCACCACCACCACCCCCTTTCAAATCTCCCTTCCCTTAGCGGCCCCGTAAATTTTCAGTGTCATATTCCTGTGTATGGCTACCCTTAATCTGACAGTGTCACAGGGATCTATCTTCATTTTCTCACTCTTTTCATAATCTAATCCTCAGCTCTAACATGCAATTAGTGCCCTCCTCGCCCCCCGCATACCAAGCAGGCTGATTGCTACAGCTTTCCCTGTGCAATCCATTTAGCCCCGCGCCTCATAATGAATATGTACATTTGGAGGACCTCGCCGAGGAGGGTCACAGGCAATCAACCTTGAATTCAATTACGCGAGTCAAGGTTAATGACTCGGCGCAGTGGTCAGAGGCAGCGAGGCTCCGGCAGATTAAATCAGGCTGTCACAGCTGCCAGTGCCGCGTGCCGGCAGCGCCGCAGCGCCGGGACGAGGTGCTGGCACTGCCAAACCCCATTGTCCGGCTGCGCCCCGGCCCCTAAAGGGATCGGCCAGCAGGAAGGCAGGGCTGGGTGGGAGCAGGGGGTGTCTGTGCCCTGCTGCTGCTCCCGTGGGGGCGCGGGGACGGCGCTGCCCCCTGGGCAAGGGGCGCTGACCGAGGGTTTCTCATCGTGCAAGGCTTTTTGTCTGCGGGAGAAACCCCAAACTCTGTCCCACCCCATGGTCCCTGCCCTCTGGGAACCCCGGAATCACACACTGGGTTGGGCTGGAGGACCCACAGGGGCTCATCTGCTCCCTGCTCATCCCAGAGCTCCCGGCACAGGATTGTGCCCAGACAGCAACACCCGGCACAGCCCGAGTGCCCCACGGGTGGCTCTGGGGCACTGTGCCTTCTCCAGCCACGCCAGGCCCAGCACCAGCTGAAAGGTGCCACCGGTGTGCCCAGCCCATGGTGGCACCTGCTCAATCCTCACCTTCATCACCCCAAGGACAAATAACCTTGTTTCAAGACGACTTCGCAGCTGATCTTTAAATGGCACCCATTTCTTTTATTTGGTCTCTCAGGGACACAATTCTTTGGTTTGGTCCAGGACTGCTGATGGTATGAAAGGGCTTAAGAATAGGCTGGAGCTGGGGCTTTGGTAGGGGACAGCAAATGCCAAATTTATGACACATTTCCATACCCACGAGGGTTCAGTTGCACCCCCTGGTTCTGGGGTGTCCAGCCGGCCTTTAGTTCAGGGCAAAGGTGTTTTGTGCAACGTGCGCACCCCAAACAGAACCAGAATCCATGGGAATGCCTTCCAGAAAGCCCATCCATCATGGAGGGGTAATGCCAGTGTTTCTCCAGGGTGAGATACTGGGACCAGTGCTGACTGCTGACTGTGACCCCAACCTGGCTGTCCCCTCCTGTCAAGGAGTTGAGCAGAGCCAGAAGGTCCCCCCTGAGTGTCCTTTGCTCCAGGCTGAGCCCCTTTCCCAGCTCCCTCAGCTGCTCCTGGGGCTCTGTTCCTTCCCTGGACGCTCCCCAGATCCATGTGTTGATTCCAGGCTGTGCAGGGATGGTCAGTCCTGGCCCCACAGGACCCTTCCCTCCCTGGGCACATCCTGGGCACCAAGGGATAAAGCCCCTGGAGCAGCCAGCCCTGCCTCCCCCTGCCCATCCAAGGCTTCCCACGGGGCTGCTCACTGAGGAGGGAGTTATTTAGTAGAGCAGACAAATTAAAAAGATAAATAACCTTCGACTGTCGGAATCTTTTCAATAAAAACAAATTATGGGGTTTATGTATGTAAAGCAGTTTCACTTGGTGTGAAGAATCTTTTACAGGTGATTTATGCTGTTATTAAATACGGGGCAATTTTTAGAACCAAATCACTGCTGTCATTTGGGGAGCATTACATTGTATTTAACACAAATTCCTAATGAATGTCTTTTTCAAAATGTTCTTCCAATGCTTAGATTTTAAAAGAGAAACTCCTTTCTTTAAAAAAGATAATTTTGTTTATTTTGTCTTCTTTTCCTTCCTTTCCTCTGGGAGAAAAAATCAGAGAGGGCAAATGAACAACTGCAGTTCCCATAACTGGGCAGAGATGCAGCCTGAGACCTGGCAGAGCATTTTAATATATCCAAATTCTTCATCCCTCACTTTGAAACATTTCCCGTGCTCAGATGGGCATCCGTGACCTTCCAGCAGGTGCCCATCACTCTCCACACTGCCCAGTGCCAGCAAGGCTGTGCCTCAGGAGGTGGAGGTGTGGAGTATCCTCACACATTCCTCTGTAAAAGCTGAGGCGTCTTCTGGGTTTATTTGATTTGTCTCAGTGTCTTTACACTCAAGGTGTTCAGCACTTGGATGTGCAGGGCTGGAGGGCCTGGCCATACCAGGACAACCCTGGGAAACCGGTCCTGGGGAAAAGGACATCTTTATTTTTATATTTATGTTTAAGTCCCATCTTTCCCCTCTGCCCAGCACTGCAATATCAGTGGAGAGGGAAGAGCCTCCTGACTGGGGTCAGAGCCAAAACAGCTCTGGGCTGGGGCTGTTCCAACACCTCCTCCATGCCCTGATGGCAGAGACCACCATGGACCCACTGCTGGGCTCCCCTCGATGATGGGACACTTTAAATTGTACTGGATATTAATGCAGGAGTTATGAATTGCTGCCTACAAACAGTGATAAAAAGGGAGGATAAAATATGGATTTTAAAGGCTTAAATCCCTTCCTGCTACTTAGAAGCTGGATAAAGTTTCTGGAGATCTGTTCAGCTCTTCTATTACCAATTAAACATCCAGAAATCAGCTCTCCTGGACAAGAGGAATGAGCTTGGGAGTGCTGCAGTTCAGCCCTGGAAATTTGTGCCAGAATTAAACTTCCAGCACATTTGGGACAGAATTAAACTTTCAGTATGTTGAGCACAATACTTGGGTGAGACCCTGGGGTCTGTGCCCAGGTCGAGGGGTTGGAAAGCAGGAAAATCCTGGCGATTGTTCCCAAACAGAAGCAGTTCCTGCAGTTGGTGGTGGAAAGTTTGGAGTCGAGATTAAACAGGAGAAAACAGGGAAGTGCCGTGGGTGCTGCTCGTGGAGAGGTGACAGCCAGCATTAAGGGAAGGCTTTGTTGGTGTCCAAAGTGATTTGTCTGACACAACAGATTCGTTAATATCCCTCGGAGACACCTCTCAGGTGTTGCAGGCTTTGCATGAGTCGCTTTGGGGTGTGGGGAGCCTCTAATGAGGATTCATAAATCCCCTGCTCCGGTGCCAACGCCTCCTGTTATTTCAGCTCCTGAAATGCAATTTTGGCCAGAGCCAAAACATCACATAGGGAGCAACCAGCAAATTGAGGCTCCTTCAGGAGGGGTGGTGTGACAGGAGCAAACTGAACATTTCTGAAGGCCTGGCACAGCCCACCTCTGAGCAAATCCGTGGGCTCAGGGAGCCATGGAAAATCACTGCCATGGCTGGGCTGAAATTGTGGAGAATCCACTCTGCCCAGTGGTTTGGATGTCCTAATCCTGGCCATTCTCAGAGACTGAGGAGAGGAATTACCTGATTAGAGTGACTTAAAATTCCTCTAATTAGATTATTGAATATTACAACTCCAGAGGATGCTGTGGGCATGAATTAGATGCCTAAACAGTTGAGATTTTAGTTGGTCCATGAGTTTGCTTATAAAATATAGGATCACATCTTCCAGGTTTTATTTCAGTTTCCTCCAAGTACCTAAAAAGTCTTGCAGGGGCTGTCAGGGAAAAGCAATGAGGTTGTTTTCCTCCATTTAATTATGACATAAATGGTTGGCAGGGAAAGAGCTTGGGGGGAAGTTAGGGAAACAATTTGGTGTACAGGTGCTATACTGGTGTGACTGGAACCAGCTTCCTTAAATTTCCAAAATAAATTCAGTTTTAGCGAAGTATATAGCTGTGAGATCAGACATTTCAAACCAGTGTCATTATTATACACGTTTATATTAAAAGATACTTTTGTATTAATAAAAGGCACCTCAACCCCAGATGTTCAGACATTTTTCTGGAAGCCTCCAAAGCTTCCTCAATGAGCACTGAGAGTTAAATAAAGCTTTCCAAAGGATTTATCAGGTAAATGTTATGGATTCCTGTGATTTAATTTATGGGATTAGTTTGACTTTCAATTAGCGGGCTTCACACTGAATCACTTTATATTTTGAGCTCTGTAAGTAGCACTCCCTACACTCGATCTCTCATTTGGGGAAGGATTATCAATAATTAGACACCATGGCCCTTATTGATCAACTAATCAATAACCACATTAATCATCAGCAGTCTGAAAACAATTCACTCTTTGAATGAAAAGGAGTCAGTGCAATCAGATTGGTGGTACCTTTCTGAGAGGGGGGATCTCTGAACCTGCTGCTGCACACCCAGAGAGGCTTTGCTCTTCTTTTGAACTTCTTACTTAAGCTTGGGTCATTGTTTCCTAAATTTCTGCTGTTCATTTGTCACTAACAATAACTTTTGGCACAAAAATGTGTTGGATAGAGAGAGAGAGAGAGTCCCCAAAAGTGCCAGTTTATCCCCACATGGGCAGTACAGAAGGATTGCAGGGTGAATCCCAAGGTCGAGTTCTCATCTACATACATCTCCATCACCCCAATGCTCAGCAGAGGTGCCCCAAAACCAGCTGCTTCACACAAATGTTTCTCCCTGAGTATTTTCCCCTTTAATCACTCCAAATTTTCCCAGGCATCCCAAAGAATTATACCTGCACATTATCCAAGTTTCACAGAGTTTCCTCAATCCAGAGTGGAACACCTGATTAAGTTTGTATTTGCTGTTCTCGGTCATAAAAAATCATTTATAGCCAAGCCTCTCCATCAATCAGGTGAGACTATTAGGAAAACAACAAACTGCCCAATAAATTATCCTAATCTGCTGTAAAACTGATCTTAGTAATTAATTTAGTCAATTATATTTAACCAATTGGCAAGTGGCCTAAATAATGTAATCGCCTTGGGTTTTTCACAGAATAAAACCTGAGAGAGCTGTAAAAATCATCCAGAGTAACATGGAACTGTAATTTTGTTTGGGGATGTTATGCAGAGCTGTGGCTCAGGTGGGCACACGGCCTTGGGTAAAGCCATAAACAATTTTTCTGGTGGTAACTGGTGAGGGGAGATCTGTGGGAGGCCTTGCTGAACCACCTTGTCCCCTCCCAGCTCTGTGGGATGGAGGTGGCTTTAGGGGGTCCCTGACTGTAGATGGAGAGGACTCTGTTTGCTCTGACACCCCTGGAATGGTCTCAAAGCTTTGGGCCCTGGGGTCACTGCTCGGCCCCCACAGCTGAGGGAGAACCGATACAAATCCATCATTTTCACGGGAGTTGGGCCTGCAGGCCTCAGCAGGTTTTGTTTGCTGTGAGTCAAACAGCAGTTCCTGACCTGGTTCAGAGCAGGATTTGTGTGTTTTGTGGGTTTTGTGTGTTCATTAATCCTCTGGATTTCCAGAGAAATCATTGGATTGTGCATATCCTGGTGGGAAGGGCCTGTTTGTTTCCCTCCTCCAAACAGGCCCTTGCTCCCAGTACAGGACCTGCTTCCACACTTGGAAATACCAGTGGAGTTGATGGATAATGGAGCTGAAATCCATGTCCTGCAATTTATGGAGTTAAATAAAACCGGTGATTATGGTCAGGGAGGGCGAGTTTGCTACAGCAAACCCCAAAAATGACCTGTTGGTGGGGTGGACATTGGGCAGTGCCCTGTGCAGGGCTCCACCACTGGAACCACATTGCCAGAGCTCCCTTGGAACACCACCTGTGCCGCTGGCCAGGAGCACAGGGAACACCCAGGCTGTTTCTGCTCCTTGCCAGGCACGTTATCCTTGCTTTCCAATGATGAAACCACTTCTTAATCGCATCTTCTCATCCTTCACATTAATGAGGGGGCTCATTCCACGCTCACCTCTCCACAAAAAGCAATCCGAAACCTGGCAAAGCAGCAGCCTTTGTTCCCCCATTGTCACCAGAGTCTTTGACTGGGAGTGACTGGAGCCTTTGTGTTTAACCCGTGTGGATCCAGACTCAGGCACGGGTGGGGACAATGGGGGCTGCTCTGTGTGATGTCACAGGATTGTGCCACCATCGGGACGGGCTCAAACTGCTGGCCTTGAACTTTGAGGAGGAAGAAGTTTTGAGCTGTGAAGTGGCAAAAAGGCTGGTGCTCACCCTGGGAATGCTGCCAGGGACACAGATCCTGTCCCCACATGGGGGACAGCGGGGAACAGCCAGTCCTCTCCCGGTGCAATTAGTATTACCACAGCTGTTTATTAATAGTAGTTGCAGCAGTGTAATAGCCTCCAATATGTACATCAATACCCGTATCCATACTCAGATTTCTTTGCTGGTGACTGTGAACCAACCTGCTGTATCCTGGCAATTCCTCCTGCTCACTGCATGACATGGAATCATGGAATAATGGAGCTGTTAATTCAGAAACATCCACTAAGATCAGGGAGTCTGACCATTCCCCAGCACTGCCAAGGGCACGACTGTACCACATCCACACGGTTTTTAAATCCCTCCTGGAATGGGGACTCTACCACTGCCCTGGGAAAGCTGTGCCAAGGCTGGACAACCCTTTCTGGGAAGAAATTTTCCAAGCATCCAACCTAAATCGCCTCTGGTGTAACTCGAGGCTGTTTTCACTTGTTCTTTGAGAAAAGAGACCAACCCTCACCTGGCTGTCCCCTTGTGTCAGGGAGTTGTGGGGAGTGAGAAGGTTCCCCCTGAGCCTCCTCTTCTCCAGGCTGAGCCCCTTTCCCAGCTCCAGCCCCTTCCCCAGCTCTGTTCCCTTCTCTGGACAGTCATGAAATATCCCCCAGCTCATCTCCAGCAGGCTCCATGCCCTCATACCACACTTGGCAGGTTGGACTCTCGGCACATGTCAGGGCTCACAGAGGAGCGAGAACCCCTCAACTCCGTGCCCAGGGTGACTCCTCCCTGCCAACAGCACCATGCAATAAAGCCTGGCTTAAAAGCCCCATAAACCCAGCAATTATAAGACACGGAATGATCTAAGGCAGGGCTGGAGCAAAGGCCTCCTGCCTTTGATGTTTATTGCCACAGCGGAGCAAATCGGAACAATGCCGGCCTTCGTGAGCCCTTCTTAGCGCTCGGAATTGCACATTTGTTTCCAATTTTACCAAGTTGCCATTGTGGGCTTTCCTTCTGCCATTGTCTGAGGGGTGGCGGTTGTAATTTCTCTTTTGTGCTCAATAATTCAGAGCAGCCCAGGCCAGGCAGGAACATCTGCATGGAGGGCCCTGCCTTCCTGCACCGGGCCATGTTGGAAGGTCACTCTCCTCATAAACTTCGTTATCGCTGTTGGTTTTATTCATTATATTTGACATATTAAGCTTCTGTATCTTGGCATAAAGGACACAATATTGCAGCATATTGGCAAGCTCATTTGCTTTTCACAGCCAGTGTTGTGTCCAAATAGCAGTCCCTGGGGAGCAACACGTGGATATAGACTGCAGGAAAATGAGCCTCAGCAGCAGGTGGCCTTTTGCAGCCTAATGAACACGGCAATCTGTTACCAGCACGGCGAGGCTTTTCACCAGACAATTAGGCAACTAAGCATGTAATTATTCAGGCCAACAAGAAGAGCCTCTTCTCTAATTTCATCTTTTCATTGCTGTTTACTCACCCACACTCCCCTCATTAATGAGAGATTTTCCAGTCTATGCTAATTGGTTTCAATAACATTCATTTCAGTTGAAAGGGAGCGATTCTGTTAATTGGGAATCGAAGGCGTCTTTTCATTTCAAGTGTGTCCTGCCATGGAAATCTGAACACTCTCAACAGGTTCGAGCTAATGAAATTAAGTTACACAGCCACTGGTGGTGTAATAGAAACAAAGTAATTTATTTTCACTGAAGCATGTGCTATAGGTCCCGAACAATTAATCCAGCTCGTTCAGGAGAGCCATCGGAGGAGGCGATTTGGAACAAAAAAAAGGCTGCAGCTCCAGAGCTACCGTCGGAATTCTCAGGGCGGTTGCACTGCAGAGCTCCCCAGCACCACCCAAAATGTTTAATGGGAACGAGAAGCATTTATAGAAACACTAATTCTTTAAGAGCTGCTTGGGAAATAAAGAAACAGAGCGCAGAGCTTGCCAGCTTGTTAAGCGTGAGGGTGGGTTAAAGCACCATAAAATAAACAAATGGGTGGTTCCCGGCTCTGAAATGGGAGCCCTCCACAGGGCACGTGGTGCTGAGAGCAATGGGGAGCTGTAATCAGATTTCTCCAGTGTTCAGGACCTGGAAAGCAAGAGGGAACTGAAGCCCAAGAGTCAAGTATGTTTGGGGTTTTTCATTGACCACAAGTACGAGGAATTATTTTGAAGGAAAACTGAGATTCTCAATTATCGATGCAATTTCCGGTGTTCGGGTTTTAAGGAAAACTTCGGCTACCTCATGCCAGCTTCAGGCTTGGAACTTGGATGATTTTTAAGGTCCCTTCCACCCAACCCAGTGTAGGATTCTGTGATTCTGTCATAGATAAACCTTAGAGCATCTGCAGGGAGCACCAAGGTGGAGGAGGCAGCTTGGAGGTGCCTGAGCATCCTGGCCATGCCCTGTCTTTTCCTTGTCATGGAATCCCAGAACAGTTTGGGTTGGAAGGGACCTTCAGGATCATCCAACCTTCCACTGGACCAGGTTGCTTGCCCTGCAGTGGGTGATCCCAACTGCTGCAGGTCACTGCAGTGGCCATTAATTTATTAAAAATAAATTTGTAAGCTGAGAACTATAGTCTCCAATAAATGCTAGGGCTAAAGGATGGCTTCCCATGAGAGAAAAATATGGAAACTTTGAAAACTTCAGTGCCTCAGTGTGGAGGAGACCAAAGCTGGAGCATGCCCAAATGCTCTCTGGAGCTGAACATGAGCCAAGGGCAGAGGGATTTGGAATTCTCTGCGAATTCACAGGTAATTATGTATTTTTAAACTAAGATACAGTATATATTTAAACTATCTTTTGGTCATCCAAAATACTTATGTACAACTGAGTAAAAAGTACCCCAAACCATAATTTTCCTGACTTCAACAACTTTTAAGGGAGACTTTCAGCTTTTCCCACCTTTTTTTGTTTTGTTTTGGTTTGGTTTTTTTTCTTCCCAGCATTACAGCCTGATAAAGTAATTTTAACACAAGTGAAAGGACAGTGTGCAACTTTTGTTTTAATCCAACGTGACTGTGGGAGGTGCTGCTCCAAACCTTTGTGGATAACCCATCCTCTGTGCTGTTCCTCCAGCTGGAATATTTGTTTGGTGGGAGATGCCCTTCCCACCAGCAGGAAGAGGAGCCCTGGTTTGTTGCAGTTGCTGGTTGTGTTTCATCCTGGGTTTATTTATAAGCATTTATGCCAGCGTGGGGGATGTAAATGCTAATGCTGGTTCTTTTAAAACCTGGCTTCCAAAATGCATAATAGGCAGAGCCTTATAAAATAAAACTCTGCAGCCTGTTATGAATATTTCAGAGAATTATTTCTTTATTTTGCGCAGAGCTCATCGGGCTGACGTTTGATTCATAGCTGCACAAACGCACCTGGGGTTGCTAAGGTTACCCAATTTCATTCACCCATGGATAGTTGAGATCTACATAATCCCATCAGATCTTCCACTGCATTTCCAAGTGCTGTTGATGAATGGGGCCTTGCTCAGATGATGTGTCCATTTACATGTGATATATCTCACGAGTCCTGTCTTGGGGAATATTGCAGCTGATGAAATTTCCCATTATGTGCACACACAGAAAGCAGAGGTGCGTGGGTTTATTCTCAGCTTGAACAGGCCCCAGAATTAGGAGCCAAGGAGGGTATTTTGTGCTTGAATCTCACTTTTTCTGCCCAAATTGAGAGTATTGTGACCGTAATACCAGACTGTGTTTGGTCACAGCTCTCTGCAGCGGTACCATCTCCTGGTTACCACCAGAAAAGCTCAGCCCTCACTTCACTGAGCCAGGGCTTACCAGGGACACCCTCATTGCCTCTGAATGGGAAACATCCCATGAAAAGTGAGCACTTCTTCCAGCAGAAGTTGCAGACTCTGGGGGATGGCCCAGGTTGGGCATTGTGGCTCTCAGTGGTGACAGAAGCCAGGGGATGGCTGGGGCAGGGGGGAAGATGCACCACAGACACCACAAGTCCTGAGCAGTGCCCTGCCCTCCCCACCTCCTGAGGACATAGATTACACACAACAAATTAATTTCTGTGTTAGAAACCACAGCCAAGCCATAGGGGCCCTTCAATTTGAATTTACAAGGACTCAACAGCAACCATTAGCCCTGAGTGTTCAAGTGTTCAGACACAAAGAACACTTTAACTCCACCAACCAGCCAAATCCAAATTCCTCTCCCTGTGCCCCTTCTTCTCAGAAACTCAGCCCAGACCACATCACACAGGCTGAGAAGCACTGGAATTGTGGTCCTGGAGGGACTGGGGTGGGCTGGGAGGCACCAGGGCCCGTGGAACCCCCAGGACCAAACTGCAGTGTGGAGGCAGCAGGGGTGGGTATCCCAGGGGAGCATCCTTCCCTGCTCCAGTTCCCTGTCAGCCCTGCTGGGACACAGTGGGACAGATCCTGTTCGCATAGAAAGGATGAATATCAAATAAATTTGGTGTGAGCGGGGTGAGGGCAGTCCCGTGTCATTTATTCCCAAAGCAGACCTAGTCAGCAGCTGATCTCCAAACCCAGAGGAGTTCATCCCAAATCTTCTCAGAGATACATTTGTAAGTGGAAGGAGGAAACTGTTACTGAGGCAATCTGAGGCTGGAGCCTGTGCAGCCCTGCAAACCCACGCTTTATTTCATTCTTTAAAAGCTATCACTTTACTTAGCAAGCTGCTTACTACAATTATACAATGTTTTTCTTGGCCCCCAGCTACATTAAACATCCATTTTACAGCGTTTGCTGTGCTCCCCTGAAAGCTTGGCTCCCGAGGAGGGGGTTGTAAAGGGTTCTACTGTAAAAAAGGACACGGGTTCCTCATTAACTTTATAGTTTTACTGCCTTGTTTTGGGGCACCTTCCCTTCCTCCTCTCCTGTGGGTGTGCACAGCTGCTTTACCCAAGCGGATTCGGCTGGGAACGTTTTCGAACAGAATCCTCTGCTCTTGGCTGCAAAGCCCCTCCTAAAGTGCATCCAAAGCCCCTCCTAAAGTGCATCCAAAGCCCCTCCTAAAGTGCATCCAAAGCCCATCCTATGAAAGCCCCCAGGCTGAGCACAGAATCACAGAGTCATTGAATGATTTGGGTTGGAAGGGACCTTAAACGCCATCCAGTCGCACCCCCTGCCACGGGCAGGGACACCTTCCAGCACTGCAGGTTGTCCCAAGCCCCGTCCAAATCCTCTGCCAGGATTTCTCCCACGGCGGCTCCCCTGCTATCAGGAATAAGGCACCTCTGCAGCGGCGAGGGCAGAGCTCCCTCCAGAGCCGCCCGCCGCAGGATTTATGTTTCCCACACGTTCCCAGGCCAGCTGGACTTTTTTACACCCCTGCGCATTATCGAGACAGGCAGAGCAGCCGATTAAATCATGTTTGAACGTGCATAAAACCTGTCCTCGTTCCTGCACAGCCTGGCCAGGCACAGGCTGTGCCTGCTGCTAATTATAGCCGATAAAACCTGCCCGGCGCGGCGGAGCCCTCCCGGAGCAGACAACCTCCCGAGCTGTTGATTATTTAGCCCTATTATATATTGATAGGTTAGGATTTATTCCTGAGAGCACAGCCCAATAGCTGGGGCTCGCCTGGCGCTGGGGAATGGGCTCTGGGTAATCTATCAGCGGGAGCAGGAGGAGCAGGAGCAGCAGCAGGAGGAAGAGGAGGAGGAGGGTGCTCCAGCAATTAGGGAGCAGCAATCCCCGCGATGGGCTATCGGCAGCATAATAGCGATAATGGCTTTTACTGGCCAGGCCGGGCACGGGGCTGCTGGGGAAGCAGTGACATGAGATAAATAGAGAAATGCTCATTAAAAGCTGCTGCGAGCGCGGGCGCGAGGCACCACGGTGTCTGGATGGAGCAGATCCTCCCGATACGGGCGGATGTTGCAGGGAAACCTAGATGGCTGCGAGTTTAAGGGCATACATTAAGCTGGTGTTTGTGACAGAATTAAGTTATTTCCAGCCCAACGT
>VZTR01018458.1:0-37052 GCA_013400775.1 Chaetops frenatus | reverse complement strand
GAATATTTTGAGTAATCTTGAGCAAAATGCAAAAACTGTATGAGAAAAGCGAAGTGGCAGTGAATTCAAATCTACAAATCTTCAATGTTTTGATGTCACCAAAGAGGCATAAATTCATTAGCTACCTAATGTTTAGAGGAATGCTTCAACGGCAAGAAGAGAATACTGTGATTGGATGACTAGAAATTGAATGTATTTACATTGCTGCCTGGATTAAATTGCTTCCCTGCAACCCAATGAAATTTTTATAAAATTAAATAATTTTCTTCTCCTATTGTGGTATCTGACTATGCTTGGAAAAAAAGGAGTCAAAAAAAGGTACAAACTGTGATGCTTGCATTAAAGTTTTCTGTAAAAGCATCTTGAGCCCACATGTATGACAGCATCTGTCTCCCCAGCCACAAGTGTAAATGAAGGGGGGTATCAGTAACAGGAGTTCAAAGCTCAGCATCCTCTAGTTTTGCTGCTTGGTGAGCTGGGCTAGACAGTGTGTTAGCTTTTCAAAACAGATGAGGAATACCTGCCATGGTAAAAAACGAAAAATGCAAACATAGAACATTCAGTATTCTTCCCCAAAAGCTGTGAAGCTTTGAGTGGGCACCATTAAAGGGTTGGGGAGCGATGAGAGATGAGGATGTGTCAGCAGCTTCCCCCTCTGCCACTGAAGCTGCCTTTCTGCTGGGGCTGTCAGCCTCATCCTCGTCTGAGCTGCACCACAGGTATGTCCCTGTCACCCGTGTCCCCATCTGGACTTCCTGGATTTCCTGGGCTGACCAGGATACCTGGTCAGGATACAGCCTCTAGCCCCATAGCTACAGAACAGCCTGTGGCAGCAGTTCTTGGCTGAGCCCACTGCAGCCCCATCCTGGCCCTGCAGGTTTGTAGTGGATCTGCTCTTGGCCTGCCTTCTGGAGATGTGACTGGGACCCCTGGCTCCTTCCTTCAGTGATCTGCCTTGTGCTACTTGGATAAGGAGCTCTTCAACACCTGGTTAATTCTGCTGTAAGAGGCTGTAACTGCTCACAGCAACTTTTCCTTTTGAAATTGAGGGATTATTTAACATTTGACATTTTTTCACTGTTTAACTGACATTCTATTACAAAATGCCAATGTGTGCATGTGAGTGTGTTCTCTGGTGCTCATGCCAGAATCCTTGGTGGTAAGGTGGGCAGGTTACTGATTTGTGGCTACATCACTGAGTCACCTCAGAAGCCCTCCAAAACAAGGAGCCCAGGAAATGACAGGCCTATAATTTTGTTTTAGTTCCCCTACAGAGATCAAAATGGGAAATATTGTGTTACCCACGGAAGAATGATTTTATTTTTGGCTTTAGTTATCTGTAAGGCTGAATTTTACAGAGCAGATTACTACTCACTCTCCCCAAGAGAGATATCATGACATTTCCATTGGTTGTAATATGTGATTTAGATTCCAGGCATAATTAGGACCAGAGATGATCTGAGTTACAATAGTAACAAAACCCTCTTTTCTGAAGGCATCAGCTGTGAGCTGCCCTGCAGTCACCAGGGAGATAAGAACCTTCTTAGCACACAGAAAGGGAAGAGACAGCCAGCACGAGGAGAAGAAGAAAAGAGAGACCTTCCAGGTAGTAGTGCAGTCCAAATTTCTCTCCCCTCGACCATACCAGGCTGTTGTTAATTAATTATTTGTTGGGAAATACTGCATTCCCATAGGCCCTTTGTCAGTGTCATCTTTGTCCCTTGTTGTTTTCTAGTAGCTGCTTTCTAGGTGTCTCCAGACAGTTGTTGCTTGCCTCTCAATTTTATAGATGAGAGAGCTGCAACCTGAAACAGAAGATATTTTCCTCTTCACTCCTGTTACTGTGCTGTATGGATCTCTGTTCCTCCCAGTGTACATCATGCTAGGAAGGAGCCTCCTTGTAGGTGTTGAAGGCCCTGTCAGTAGCATTTGTCATCCCTAGAGAAGTGCTGCCCAGCCCTGTGCATCCTAACAGATTTTGGGGAGAAAATATACTTCAAGCAAAAGGTCAAGAAGGAGCAGCTGCAGCAGGATGAGAGCCAGCTGTGATAAGAGATCAAACTCAGCTGAACAAATGCAAATTCCAAGGTGGAAGCAGCAGTTCATGGTAAGTCATGTAAAGTAACAGGGACCTCCTTCTGTCCTGAAAGTTCACTTGATCTTGACACTAGTCTTTAATTCTTTTCCCAAAATTGTCAAGTTTTAGGTCTGTCATTTTCTATAACAAACGTGCTCTTCAGAGCTGGTTCTGAGGAACAAAGTGGTAAAATTACTATGTCAGGAGGGTACTTGAGAATCACGTGAAAGAAAAATTAAACTAACGACCAAGGAACCTCCAGGCTGATTGTTCCAGTGAAAAAGCAGCTCTAAGTTGTGCCAAAGTTTGGTGTAGAGTTGTAAATTTCAAATGTACCTTGAAATATCCTTGCTTCCTCTGCTTGGAACATGGCCACTACGTTTGCTTTGAAAGCTTTCCTTTCCTTTAAAATGGTTTGCTAAAAGTCACCATATGGAATCCCAGCTTTTATAATGTGCTATGGAAATGGAAACTCCAGTGCTGCTTTGTCTTCACAGTGCTTGTCTTTCCTTTTTATTCCCACAGAAATACTCAAAGCTAAAAATTCAAAACAAAACTTATTGTTATAAGATAATGTATATAATTTCTAGGAGTCTGCTATCTGTGTTTTTCCTCAAATATCTCAAACAGCTGGTTAAAGACTCTGGCTAGCAAGCTTAGAGTTGTGGATGTAACCACACTGTTCCTGGCTGCACAGTTCCTTAGAAGCAGGAGCCCAGCCTTAATCTGTGTCCCCAAGGGCTCTTTTGGCCAAGTGCATGTTTTTGACATGATTCTTCTTTACCGGGTATGTAAGAATTGATTTTTACTTTACTTATAGAAATTTTATAAGTGTGAACACACTTTTTGGTTTTAATAATCTCATTCCACATTAAAACAGCTTCAGAGTGAATGAACTGGTGCCTCAAGCCAAAGCTGAGGTGAAACTGGAAGCCTCCTGAAGAGCAGACAGAAGTACAGTTTAACACCTAATGGCGACAAGTAAGGAGTACTTAGTTTCACAAGGCTTTTTTGCCCATTTTTTTCTTATTTATGTCTATATGAGCAGGTCAGAGGAGTCCTGGGGTAGATATTAGGGCATTGTCCTTTGATCATTTGACTGCCAGCATGCTCTCAGGCATGATTTTGGTCACTGGTAACCAACACATGTCTTTGTGGTGCTCTGACATGATCCAGGCATGTTATTGCCCAGGATTATTCCTGATAAACAATTTGGACAGGGATAATATTTTGTGAGAGAAAAGAGATGCAGATGCGGTGTGGGACAGGGATGCAAAGTGTGGTGTAAAATCTGAGTCAGAAAATGCATCTTGGTTGTAGCTTTTGATTTCCAGGTTTATGTAAAAACATCATGTTGGCTTTAGGGAGGGACAGGTCCGACCCTTAGCTGCATCTTTATTTAAAGAAACTTCATCAAGCAAATCTCTATTATTTGCAACCACTTCCCTTCACTTTCTTTTCATCTTTTTTAGAGGTGTAATTTCTTTCCATGACCGTCTTTCCTTGAATTGCTGTGCAGTGTCTGCCTCCACATCCCTGACTGTAACTGCATCACTAAACAGCAATCTGCTGGGTTACAAAATTTGTAGGGATCTGCAGTGAGGGCTGATCCCCTTCTCAGCAGCCATGGCAGACTGTTAGCATCAGCAACAGTTTATTAGTCAAGACTTACCAAAAAGGAAACTGGACTTAAAACCAATGTAGCCACAGAGACCCAGAAGTTTCACCATCTCTCTCTTAGGGTGTGATGGTCAACTTCTGTTGACATCAATGGAAAGATTCTTCATTTTGAAAGAACCACTGAATTGGACCATTACTCAGAAGGAAAAGTCAGTTATTAAAACACCCACGCCTTTTATTATGTTTTCCTTGGAAATCTGAACTGTCAGACCTTCTGAGAGCAGATCACGTCTTAGGCTGATGGATGGACACAGTGTCTGGTTGTTTGGTACACCCTTGGTCTGCTGCTCTTGTTGCTTAATTCTAGACTGTATTGATGCATTCATCACAGAGTGCTAGCCATGAAGTTGCACAGTTTCATATGGCAGGTCCAGTGTGCAGTATTGTTTGCACCTGGGACACATGCAGATGTAATTTGGAGATAGTTATAAAATCACTAATTTTTTTACCAAAGATGAAGTTTATTCTGAAGTGGCAACTGTGATCTGCTACCCACCTACATCTCTAGCAACAAGTTTTCAAGTGCTAATCTGTTTTCCTGGATACTTCCCAAGCATGACAGTTGTGATGAGAACTGAGTCAGAATCCCTGATGGCTCTGAATTGTCATCAGATGTGTCAGAGCTATACCACAATATCCCTCACTTCTCAGAATAAGCTTATGATGGTCTCTATCAGGGTCATGTCCCTGTCTGAATCCCAGCATTCAGGCCTCCACTCCACATTTATGTAACTTTAGATCTCATGCTAGATTTCCATCGTTTTCCCACAAGTACAGCAGGAGGAAAGAATGTGATACTGAGAATTAAATTGTTGAAATATTTTGTGTCTTAGGTGTGTGAATTTCCATCAGCTTTACTGAGATGTAGCAGAGGTGACTGGTGAAAGCTGTTAAAATGCAAAGATAAGATGAGCTGTAACCCCCTCTGAGTCACTGAGCAACAGGGTCAGCAGCAGAGCTCTATTTTTCCAGGCAGTTTAATTAAAAAACATAAACTATCTTGGCTCACTTACTTCATCCCAAAGCCTTTGCTATTAAATCAGACAGCTTAGGCTTCCCAGAAGCAGAATTTTCCTCTTTACTAGCACTCTGTTTGGTAAAAGACCATAACAGATTTTTACTGAAGGAAGAAAGCAGAAAGGCTACAGTGCAATTTGACAGTGCTACTGCCCTACCCTTTTCTACTCAGCTAGAATGTGCTGCCTTCCTCTAAGGCCTGTGGAGTTCTGCTGGAGGAGTCAGCTGTTACTGTCCATGCCCAAATGAGCCCCACTTGGAGTTTGTTGGCTCCAGAGGATTTTGATGTACAAGGGATGAGAACTTCTGGAGCCTCTACAGCTCCCTGTGGAAGAGTCACTGTTCTCCACTGGGGGCAAAAAGACCTTCTGAGTTACGGTTGAACTGCTGTTGCATAGGAAGAGATTTGCTTGCACCAGTTTTTTCACTGGGCTCTGCTGTTCCTCAGTTTGCAGTGTATTTAGTGGGTTTCAGCTCCTTGGATGAAGTGGAATGACAAATGGGATTTGAAATCTGTCACAGAAAGGATGCTTCCTAAACAGCTCTTTTCTTCTCTTAGGGGAAAAAAAAAAAGTTTATTTTTCTCAGCTTTGATCGAATAGGTACCTACTCTTTGGGCATTCAGTGTACTTGGGTTTCCAGTGGTTGCCTTTTTATTTTTATTTATTTTACAGCTCCCTCCTTTCCTTTAAGTTTTAAGCAACCAGCTTCTCCTCCTAAGGATATGACAGCAGGGGGTTTTGAACTTGAAAAGGCAAAGATCTGTGATGAATCACTACAGTCTTTAGAAAATGAGACATCAATGGGAGCTTTTGATTTTGGCAAATTTTTAAAATTAGACACTTTTTTCGCCAGTAACCCAGCTGCTACCCTTAATCTAACTGCTCTGGGATGTTCTGTGTGCCAGTCCCTAGTGTCTGAGAACCAGGAATGAGAATTTTTACAGCAAAATCTCTCCCAAGGCCCTATGTCATGGGACAATTTTGCAATTGCAATTTTGCAATTTTGTAACAGCAGAATTTCTACTGAGCATGTTTTTACATTGGATTGAGTGTATTCTCTGTATTGGCTTGGTTCAATTTCCCAGTGACAATCAAAGTCAGGCATGTCTCTTTATTTTAAAATATGTGTCTGAATTTGTTTAGGGAGCATTCAGCTACTTTGATAGTACCTTAATCAGCTTTAAAACTAGGTAAGCATCTCTGTACAATGATAAATTATGGCAGTGTAATAATAATTTAAGGACTTAATAAGGTGGTGAAAAATCCTAGAAGACTGCTACTGGCATGTATTTGGAATGAGAAGGAATCCATTTTATTGCCAGACTTCTGTTTAGCAGTAACAGGTAAAACCAAAAGAATACAGATGTGGCTGTTGAAGATGTCCCAGTGGACAATGAGTGGTTGGATGTGATGCTTGATGTGTGGGTGGGTGCTTGATGCGATGGACATGGGGAATTCCACCACAACTAACTTGACCAAGATCTGAGTAACCTTTTCCCCCATATCATGGCAAGACTGATGACAACATCAGTAAGTCAAAGAGTACCTTGTTCTTTTTTTTCTATTAGTGATAGTTATAACAAGAAACAATTATATGCAGGATACGGATGAACTAGAGAATATGAGCATGTACAACAACACACATGAACAAGTTAAGGTGACAGATTAGTTAGCAATTCTATGACAAATGTAGGTCAGCGTCCAGAAGCCTTGGTCTGTGAGTCCTCCTGAGAGAATATTCTGTTCTGAATCACCAGCCAGGACTTTTGCTTCAGCAGGGTTTCTCAGCTCTCTCAGCTGATGCTCCATGTCAGGCCTTGATTATCTGTTTGTGATAACAGGGGAGGAAATGCCAGAAGGCACAGATTAACTCCTCAGAAGCAAGCATTCTATTTCTGTATAAATATCACCTGCAATAAAGGGAATAGGAGGAGAAAATACAGCAAATCTGTTATACAGTATCAGCAAAACTGTTGCTAAATAGAATGTTTTTATGAGCAGCCAGCAGATGCTGAGGCTCAGATATTAGCTTAGTGACTGTGTAACAAATTACCGTCATAAGACTCAGTTCACTTTCACCATCTTGTGCTTGTTTTAATGGCAAATAAAGATCTAGTGCTCGGGGCAGGGAGGGTGAATTTTTTAGGGTTTTTTGTTTGTTTTGAGGTTGGCTTTTTTCAGTGAAAAGTCATATTCCCTTCTGGCACTCACCAGATTGCAACTTAAGTCAACAGCAGAGAGCTTTGCAAAGACCTCATTATCTTTTTCTGATTTATTGGTGTGACTTTGCCCTCTCTCTATATAGATAAGTTTGTTAAATCTCTTTGCAGGCTTTTATGTTTGGATCTTCCAAGGGCAACAACTTACTCAATATAACATGTAGCTAGTCTAAAATTTACAATAAATACCCTTTTTAGGATTCTTTTCTTATTCCCCAATGTAATTTTGGGGTTCTGTGGGTGTGTGTAATAGTTTTAACTAGTCACAATTAATGGTTGTGCCTGGGGTCTAATGAATTCCTATTATCCAATTCATGTAAAAGCAAGTTAGTAGAAAAAAGTTTCCATTGTGCCCAGCAGAATTAGATCAGGCCCTACACCTTTGACAAAACTAACGTGGCTTGAAGAGCAGTGAATAAAATTATAATTTGCATTTGCTTGCAAAGCTGGGAAAGGAAAGCATTTCCTCTGCAGCTACTAAATGGAGCTTATGCCTGAATTGTTTCTAGTTTGAACTGTCAAGGGAGGACACAGAACTCTGGCTACACATGCATCTAAACATTGTCTACAATAATCAAGATATAAAAGATTTGACTCTTTCAGAAAACTGCACTTCTCTCCAGACATCTAAAAGAGATAAAACAAGATCAGGAAGAGAAAAATTTTTCATTATTATCCCACTACCTTTTATCCTTTGTTGCTTTAATTTTAGGACAACAGCTCTTTCTCATGAAGGATCTATAGACCACTGCTGTTAGCTGAGAGATGCTCATATTGAGCAGAGCTTTTACTGTTCTCTGGCTTATCTTCTATTTTAAAGTAGTGGGTGTCTCAGACCACAGGGGTCTGAAGTGGATCATATTTGTATATATTGCATGCTCTAACCATTTAATATTAATAGAAACATTCATTAGCATGGTAAAATGAACTGAATTAAAAAGTCTGGGGGTTCTACTTGTTTTTTTTCACTTATAAGACACAACAAAATGCAAAATATTCTGCTAATTTTGTGGCTGACACCAAGCTGGCTGGTGCAGTATGCTGGAGGGAGGGGATGACATCCAGAGAGACCTGAAAGCCTTGAGAGGCGAGCCCGTGTGAACCTCATCAAGGTAAACAGGGCAAAGTGCAAGATACTACACCTGGGTTGGGTAATCCCCAGTATCAATCAGACTGGGCGTGATCAAACTGAGAGCAGACCTGACAAGAAACACTTAGAGATACTGGTGGAAGAAAAATTGAACATTGATCAGCTATGAGTACTTGCAGCCCAGAAAACCAATCCATTCCTGGGCTGCATAAAGCTAAGGGTGTCCAGCTGGCTGTGAGAGAGGATTTTCCCACCCCTACTCCACTCTTGTGAGGTGCTACAAGATAGAGCAAATCCATAGGTGAGCCACAAAGATGATGAGAGGGCTGGAGCACTAGAAGGTTCCAGGGACAACTTATATCATCCTCCAAGTTTCTGAAGTGAGCTCATGAGCAAGACAGAGACTATTTATAAGGGCATGTAGTGATTGCACATGGGGCAATGGTATCAAACTGAAAGAGAGTAGGCTTAGATTGGACATGAGGAAGATATCTTTTATGATGAGGTTGGTGAGGCACTAGCACAGGTTTGCCCAGAGAAGTTGTGGATGTCCCTCACTGGAAGTATTCAAGGTCATGTTGGACGTGACTTTGAGAAACCCGACCTTATGAATGATCTCTCTGCCATGGCAGAGAGGTTGCCCTAGAATATCTTTAAAGGTCTCTTCCAATCCAAACCATTCTATGATCCCAAGTCTTTCATGTTCCTGTTTTAGAAGTGCAGGAAAGTGCAGGAAATGGTTGGGGTGTTTTTGTGACCTCCATATTCTAGTCACACCTCAAAAAGCACTGAACACCTGGAGAGCATTCATCTTCTTTTGTAAGGCTGCATTTAATTTGTAACATCTGATATAAATAGGTAAATTCCTTCTAGATGCTAAATTATTATTTTGAAATACTTCACAAATTTTCCAATATTGTATTATTTTCCTTGCTTGTGGTATATGTTTGACTGCAGTAAATGAATAATGTGTGTTTGGGATAGAAACACTCTCCTATTTTACCTGAATGGAACTTACTCCTCTATGTGTGCCTTTTCAGTATGAGGTAGTTTATGACTAAACAGCCCATTTCCACAAAGCATCTTATTACTAGTTTTCCTATTTTAGTTTTAATTATTATAGTTTTAATTATTATTATTATTATACCTAACCCCTTGGAGAACACCTCCAAATGTACTTAAATAGCTTTCAAATGTTTGGATGAATGGAAGAGAGCTGCCCAGTTCCCTCCTCAGGCAGGGACTGTTCCTTGTGTTTGTATGGCCACAGACTTTACTGCCTTGTTTGTTCAGTGGAACAGAAAACCCCATGAAGCATACAGAAATACTTGCACTCTGTTTGCACCTTGCTACACTATGAAAATTTAGGGAGGGGGCAATGGCATTCATTATCAGCAGGTGAAAACTGGCAGGGTTTAGGTGAAGGGACTGCAGCAGCTGTGGGGTTGCCACTGTCCACTAGGATACTGAACATTAAATACAATCTCAGAATAAATGTGAGGGTGAGTTTTTAGGGAAAGCTATCATCTTACCTCTGCTTGTTATTAGTGAAGACTTGTGGAAAACAGATGAACATTTAGGGCACTTTCAGAGAAGTGTTTTTGTGCTTGAAAATTTATCTATTATCCAGTGGGTACAGTGAGTCCAATTAAAGATATTGCTTTTCTTCAAAAGAATTTACTTGCTATTACATCCTACAGCCAGTAAAGTGATGTTTTCTTTAAAAAAAATATGTTGAGAACCAAAGATGAATTATCACTTATGCCTGTCTCTCTTCTACTTTGTATGTGGGGACAAACTTGCAGGCAATATTATCCAAAAATGAAAAGAAATGTAAACTGACTGGTGCAAATCAGGGCTGTACAAATTCATCCTCATTGGAGATGATGCTTTTCACATGAATTTATATGAAAACTGGTTTGGGATCCTCAGTTCAGATTTTTAATCAAGAATGAATTGCAAGCGATACTTGCTCAATTGGACAGAAATAATATTCTTGGTTGTCTGGCAAAGGCCTTGGTTAAGTGAAGTGTGTAGAGTAAATTACTGACTGCACAAAATGCACACAGTGCACAAAAATATTCATCATTTGGAACCATAGCCAATGTTTACACTTCTGTTTTAATTTGGTCTGGTCCCATGAGATACTGAGCACAATGAGGATTGCGTGCCCAGCAGACAGAAGTTCACCATATCCACAGGCTAAGGGTTGTATATTGGTTTTGTCTTGGTGATATTGAAAATAACTTTCAGCTGTTGTGACAGCTCCTTACATCTTTGATGACCATGTCACTCTGAATGGTAATGATGAGCCAGGATTCTTCTGTCTCCAACAACAATATTTGAGCAAACTTGGATGAAATTAAAAGGTACAAGCTGCTGGGCTCAGCTGTGCCCTGCAGTGGGTCCGCTTTAGCTGGCTGGAACCCTCTCTAGCCCCCACAGCCAGCTGCTCCCTGTTTATACCTAATGCCTTCCTGTCTTCCCTTGGCCCTGCCTTCCTGCTTTTTAGATCATGAATATTGTCTTCCAAGGTCTGTTTTGAAGAAATATTAGTCTGTACAGGAAAGTGTACTAAATAAACCTGCCACTCCAGCAGGGGACATTAATTTAGTAATAGCTTGTATCATCTCTATTTGGATTCCATCTGGGACTTTGAGGCCTACCCTCCCATCCAGAAATCAAAAGCAGTTGTGATCTTTCTTGACACTCCTGGAGTATAAATTGTGTCAAATGTGGCAATTAGTGGAGGTGAACAGGGCTAGAGCTCATCTGTCACTTTGTCTTTCTCACTAGAGGGGAGTCTGCTCTCAGGCCTTCTCCATCCCCACCTAAGATTCGTCTGCAGTTTTCCAGGCAGTTCTGGAACATGCAGAGAGGACCAGGGCTGAGGCAGAACAGATCTGCTGTCCTTCAGTGCAGTTAGTAAGTGCCAGAGTTTACTTTACATGCTGTGCTTCCAGCAGATGAAAGAATGGATTTGAAAGGGCTATGGATGCAAACAAAAATTAAGACCAACTTTTTCAAACACAGCCATTGCATGCCCATGGACTTACAGCAGGTTTTTGGAAGCATTCCACATTTCATAATCTCCGAAGGGAGCAATGTTTATTGAATGAAACCACTCTTTTTAGCAGTTTTGTTCTGTAGCAGAAGGTGTAGCTTTTGTGCCTGTATTTGTAAAGGCTGGAGAATAGATTTAGCTACGCTAAACTCAGCAAGACTTTCTCACGTAAGAGTTAGAACCTTGATTCATATCTTCACACTAAGGACTTTAGGATCCAGAAAATTACAGGATTTGTAGCTGCAAAATGTCTAAAACCTTGTAGTAGCCTTTGGTTCTTTCAAACCCAAATTTTGCCAAGGACTGAACCACAAGAAAGGAAGACATGTCACTAGAACTTATATAAAGGTGAGATGTAATGGAAAAACTACTTGAACTGCTGGCTTTTCTGGAGAATTGCTGTGTCAGGCTCAAGCTCTGCTAAGAATAAATCAGGAATTTAAATCCAGCTCAAGGATCATATGAAAACCTGAAATTCAAATTAATTAATGCAATAGTAGATGTTATTTCAAAAATTGAATTATTAAATGAACAGATCAGTAAAAATATCTTCAGGTTACTGCAGTGTAAGTTCCTTTCCCAGATAAGAATGATCTGGTTCACAGTAAATGTGAATGCTAATCAGAACACTAAAGCATATCTGCTTAAAAGATTTGTTTTTACTTTGTTGCTGAGCCTTTTCATGAAATAAGAAAAAAGAGAGTGGGAGGATGGATCTCTTACAGAGGAATTTGAAGGTCATTCTAACACATAATCTGCATGGTTTTACATAATTTTTAGCATTTGAATATCTTCCAGATAGTTGCATTTTATTTTAATTGATTTCCCACATTCTATGATATAAATGCCTTTGTGTGTTTTCAGGGTTTTTTTTATATTTTTCTATTTTAGGGTGAATGTGTAGTAAATTTAAGACCAATAGGTGTTACATTTAGATGTGAGACATCTGTCAAGAGGCTGCTCAAGGAGGAAGTTGAGTCTGTGGCCCTGGCAACAGCTTTCTGCCGAGCTGAGAATGCAAGATCATGGCAAAGCTGGTTTGGGGTATGTAGGTAGTTCCTTGATCAGATAACTTAAGTCAGTCTCCTGCAGTGCTTTGCATAACAGGACCTGAACTTAAACTGAACCTTGATTCCTGTTGAGAAGCTGTTGTGGTGAGAAGGCCCATGGGAAATTGCATCCATACTGACCTAAGTTTTCCAGATGACTTGGTTAATTTCTGCTCTAAATATTCCAAAAGCAGTTTCTTCAGTAAGATGAAGAAATCTGGTTCTGGAGGTGTGCTGGACATACACTATTGGAACATAATCCAGACTCATATATGCACATTAATGGTAGGTACTCTTTATCTGAAGTTCTCCCCACTGCTTTCTCATGGTTTCAGTTTGACATCTGAAAACGTAACACATAGGGAGCCTTTTGTGTCCCTATTGTTATGTGATTGATGGCAGGTAAGCTATCAGTGTAGCATATATTACTTGGGGGGAAAGCTTATATTTAAAGATTATGGCTCCTGAAAATTGAAACAAAACCTTTTGGTACCTGAGGAAATAACAAGCCTAGCCCTGAAAAAGGAAATAAGACACAATCCAAATGCAGATATTTTTCAGTGAAGTACAGCATCACTATTCATAATTTAAAAGAAATAATCCCGTACTTTTTGTTTCAAAATGTACTTTTCTGGGCCCACTGTGTATATTGGTTTCAAAGGTTTTCATGAAGGTATGTATGTATGTGCAAAACCTGAACTGTTGCAAGTTGTTCCTTCCAGAGCAGACCATTAGTATTTCTAATGGATGTGAACAAGCTGATTATAGGGGAATTTCTAACACAGCAGAACTTCTTTTTGATGAAGATGTTCCTCTATACATTTGGATGCTGTAGTCATCTCTTTATTAAGGGGGAGAAATAGATTGACTTTGTGTAACTTCTAACTCTAAGAGAGGAAATATTCCTTTTTAAAAAATCTCAGATGCTTTTGGCCAGCAGTGGCTGAGCATGACAGAAATAATAATCAATCTTCATAAAATTTCTATGAAGTGATCAATCTGAAAGTTTATCTTTAAACAAGAGAGCAAAAACATTGAAAACTTGAGTGATGTTCTCAAAACCACACACACATTGGCAAAATCTGAAATCAAGACCTAATCTGTGTTGAGACCCCACTAATCCTCTTCTAGAGAGGAGAGATAGGAAAGATTTGCAAACTTGGTGGATATTAAAAAAGAGTTTTGATCCCAAGTTGCCAAGTTTGATATTCAAAAACTTTCAAGGTTTGAGCCTTCTGCCTTGCAGTGTGAGGTAAGAATGAGCTGGGATCTGTATGAGCAGAGATGATTCTGCTGTAGGGTCTATCTTTTGCTCTGCTGGACTATAAAGGGCAACAACTTTTCTGTGACAAGTGAAAGCGTGTACAAGTAGTGAAGTTTATTGCAAGTACAGATGAGCAACTGTAGAGAGATTATTCATTGCACCCTGCCACAGCTCAAGCACAGAATTAATTCGGTGCAGATGCTGAACAAATGGTTTGAATTTTGTTGCAGAGGATGATGATAGTGACTGCTGACATGGGGCATAACCGCTGTGCCTGTGGGACTGAACACTGCTTGAACAAAAGTTCAGATAGATGAGCTTTTGCCATTTTGGATCCACTTCATCAGCAAGGGGATCCCATACACCTGGGGCTGTGCCACAGCCACTTTACTTGTATCCTCTAGCTATCAAAACTTGAAAGAGAAAAACAAAACTGCTTTTGTTCCTCATTATGTGCAGTGCTATTTACCCTAGAGAGCTTCCCTGGTGTTGACATACTGGCTTGAAATCTTCATCAAGAAGTATTGTAAGTTATTACTGTAATGTCTACAAGCTTTGAAATTCTCAAAGGATTTGTAAAGATTATATATTTATATCAAAGCTTATTTCAAGCCTAGCTTCCAAAAGAATCAGGTATTGTTGGTTATACGTTATAAAAAGGGTAGAAGAACATTATATGTTTGCCAAAAGTAGCAAACAGTTTTTCCCATACAAATCTTGTTCTTATATCCACACTTGATTAGCCTGAAATTAGCCTGAAAAATTAATTTTAAAATAATATCACAATGATAATTCCCACTGGACAAAGCATATCAGAGCGAGAGAAAGAGAAACTGGGAAAACAACAGGGAAGGAATCAGACTAGAAAACGTTCTCAGCATCTTCTGGATTAGACAAGTTCATCCTATAACATTCACGGCAGAGCTGTGGAGAGAGAGAGAAAAAAATGGAGAAAGCGTAGCTATGACAAATGTTCTCCTGACAGAGCCAGGATTTTTCTTGGCATAACCAAGAAAAATATTTCATATTTCATCCCACAGATGGGGGCAATGGAAAGCATCTCTCATGCTAGCAGAAGAAATTGCCGTCATGCCCTAGTGCAGTGGCATGCGAGATATCCTATGCCTCGGCCTATGTCAGGTGGAGGAACTACAACTTACAAAGCTTCTTCTGAATTCGTGTAAGTATATGCAACATGCAAACTAGGAAAGGAGTATAGTGGGAGAAACAAAATAGTTACAAATGTTAAAGGATATGAACACTGAAAGCAGTTAATTGAAAAGAGCTAATACAATCATGAGAAAAGAAAGAATAAGTGAATTAAATGGAAACATCAGAGTAAAAAGAGAAAATATTTCAGAAGAAACCTACAGGTATAGATAAATATATCAAAAGGACACTTACTTCTTCTCATTAGAAATGTGTTCTGGAGTACCACTATGAGGTAGTGATGCTTTTAGTTCTTTCTAAGGCATTGAAAATTCTGTGGGCTGGAGAGACATGGTGAATGAAATGCTTCCTAATGCTTATCCTGAACAGATTCAAAATAACCCATCCAAGCTTAAGGGAAAAGACTGCTCATCACTGGAATTTTCAAGTGGCCACATGTGCACTCATCTGATGGGAGGAGAGAATTGTGCCCCGTGCTTTTGTAGCTTGCGTGGCCAAGAGTAATCCTCAGTGTCATAGTAAGTACACTTCTACTGTGATTGCAGTGGTGCTTTGTCATTTTAATAGCAACTAAAGGAGTAACCAGCTCAGGTCCCACTGCTAGGAATGAAAATAGGCAAATACCCATCATGAGAGGTTATTTTCCCCCCATTTTATCAAACTCTGGAGATTAAACTGCTGAAAGTGCTGTTGGTCAAACTGGCAGACAAGGGGCCTAATGGCTTTCAGCCATGGTAACTGGTGGGATCCAAATTAGCAGATGATGATGGCATGGTGATGGTTTCCAACTCTGTGAAGGAAAACTCCTGCTGATTTGGAAGTTCTCCTTGATGAACACCACATGTCTATACTGAAATTTCTCTTCTATTTATTTTAAATTTCCTATGAAAGTAATTTCTACATGAAGGAATAAGGAAGCTACGTGCTTAAAAAGAAAATCTAACTGCAGTGCTTAGAAGTATGTTTATTCAACTGTGGAGTTCACTGCTGAAATAGGGATTGACAGACATTAGCCATATTTTATCACTACTCTCATGAATGCCAGGACTAGAAATGCTCAGGAGAAGCTGATGCCAACAGTAATCTGAGCCATCAGCCCTCAGCTGAACATGTACTGAGAAGATTTATTCTTGATTTTGTTTCATTGTGCTTACTCCAGACTTCCCACAGCAGGTCTTAATGAAAAATATTCCAAAGTTCAGTGACAGTTCCAAATAACTGACAGATGGAACAAAGTCCACCAAGAACTTGATTAAGGAAGAGGACACCTGAGACAGGATTTAGGAGAGATGTAGGTGATTATCTCTGACACTGTGATCCTCAAGACCTCCTGTCAGCTTGCAGTCAAAGCTGGACGTGTTTACACTGTGTTGGCAACCTAGTCTTTGACTTTCTAAGCAGCCAAAGTTTGACTTCTTCCCTGTCCAGAATAACTTTCTTTGTGCTAATAGTAATTATGGAACAAGCATTGCATGCCTAAAACCTGAGGGGATGCCAAACTTGAGCAACTTTCTTCTGTCTGCCTTGCTCGTAGGTGTGACTGCAGCACATGATGGGATAAGGGCACACCTGCCCCAGGATGGTCTCAAGCACAACATGCAGCAGCAATGGCCTTTGTCCTCAGGCTGCCACCATGTCCCCTTAACACAGCAGTCCAGCCTGTGCATTTATCCATCTGCTTGGGAGATCTTTTGTCTGATGAGGGTGAGAATTGCAGTGCAAATATATTTCAGGACAGGAGAAAGCTTCCCCTCTGTTACTATGTCCCTTTGCCTATAAATAATTTGACGTTCATTTTAGCACATGAACAGTAAAATGCTCTTTAATTTGACCAGGTGAGGATTAGTTGAACTGACCAGCTCTGGACTTGTACAGAGCAGCTCATGGTAAGGAAAGTATCCAGGGTGGTTCTTAATAGAAGGGAGTTTTCAGTTTTATGTCTCTTCGTGACCTATCCCTGCCATCTTCACATGGACACACACACACACCCACCCATCTGATCAATACTCTTGGTTATTACTTTGGTTAAAACCTTGAGAAAAGTAGAAAGATTTGCTCCAGGTCAATGCCGTGTTTAGCTGCATAGTCTGTTCATATTCTTGTCACATAATGTTCTGCCTCTGTTGAAGGAATAGACACAACTCATCTGATTGATTAATGGGATGCAGTTTCACATAATGTTGTTATAAATGTGTACATGGAGCCCGTCGCAAACAGCATTATATACAAACAAGTTTTTGTTAAAGGAATGTACAAATAACTTCTGCTAAAGTATATGAAAAGATTATTTCATAACTTCTATGTCTGAGACTTATAGGCAGCAAATGCATGTAAAATTCATTGAAATTGTGATTTATTGCAATTACTTGATTTGCTTTTGAAATATTTATATGCATATCCAGAGAGAATGTGGGATTTTATGAAAGAAGGAGAAATAATTCAGGGGTTTTTTTTTTGTTTCTATGCAAACAAAATCTTTATGCAAGATTTGGAAAGAGGAAAAGAGCAGAACTTCTATGTTTTCCAGAAGCACCTTGATGTATCCTGATTTACTCCACCTCAGAAGAACTTAGAGATAAGGTTGGAGATATCCTTTTCCCACTGGAGAGCGCTGATTGGGATTGCTGTGGAGTTCTGCTTCAGCAGTACACAGGAGATTGATGTTCACCACAGCTGTTGATAGATGCTGCTTCTGCTCAAGAGGTAAGGCTGCATGCTTCTCCACCTCTCTGGGAACCTTCCTACCCTGGAACATTAGCTTTGATCCAGAATATATGAAAATCTATTTAAGACCAGTGCAGAGAATGAGTTGCAGAGCCATTTATAACAGCCAAAATAATTCAGTCATGACCTCTTTGTGTTCCCATAAAACTGTTTTTCCCTCGGCATCAGGAGATGAGTCAGCAGTAGTGATAACAAGACTTAGAGAAATACTGGAAAAAACAAGTGTCCCAAGTACTTTGGCAGTGAAAAATTAGGCTTCAAAGTGATTTCTTCATGGAAAATTTTTTCTCTCTCCAGGACACCAAATTGACTGACTGTATTAAAGAAAGAAGAAAAAGAGGGGGAGAGAGAGAGAAAACAGGACTTGGATGATATTTCTCAGTGTCTGCCAGTATCTAACATGCTTTTGGAAAAGTTGCGTAACGCAGCCTACCAAGAGAGCCCTGTCTGAGTAGAGGTTAGTAATCCTTTCTATTTGGTGCTATGTTTGTGGTTTTGCAGAACTGACCCACAGGGCCTCATTTCTTGACTGGTGAAACAGGCTGTACTTTTTCTTTAGCATATAGGGATAAGGAAGTTGTCCTCTGAATGCACGTCTGACTAGAATTTGCCATCAGTTTACCAGCAGTTCTATTATTCTTAAGCCTATAGGACACTTCGAGTGATGGAAAACCTTGAATGTTCTCTTTTGTGGAGTGTCTGTCTTCAGTGATCAAATATATGAGTAGAATGTCAGGGAACTTGCAGTATGAAGTGTTATGTTTGAAATAATTTAAACAAGGTCAGTTGCAAAGGCATTTTTTTCTGGTTTGCAGTGTCTTCAATGTAATTTCTTTAGATATTTTAATCTACTCTGCATGACAAATGAAAAGAAGTGTTGCACAATGATTTTACATTACAAATAAGAATCAATAATTTAAATTTTCAAATGAAAGAATATAACTTCTAACATTGAGCTACTTTTGTTTTCATGGCCTTTAGGTATTGGCTATGAAGAAAAAGACAAGGAAAACTGTTGTAAAATACTATTTTGGGTCTTCTTCATGACAATGAGAGACAAAACTGAGGAGGCATATTCCTATGTGTTAGGAAGTTTGTGTCCAGGGACCTCTCCAAGGCTGATAATAACATTAAAAACTGCTGCCCGAGACGGAAGCAGGCAATCTACCTTCTGAATAACAGTTCAGCATGGGATGGAACATCATCTCTTTCCTGAGATTTGGGGCCCACCTGCCACCCAACGCTACTGTCTCTACAGTTTCACTCAGGTGATGGACCCACCAGAGTCGCCTTGTGCAGACATAGCCTGTGGTGCATGGTCATGCCACACCTCTGACAGAAAATCTTGTCAGATCAGATCCTTTTGTTGCTGGGCTGTGCAGGTTTGAACCTGGAAGACTGTGCATCCAGTTGCTCCTGGAGCAGGTCCAGCAAAGGGTGACAAAGATAATTAAGGGACGGGAGCATCTCTCTTATGAGGAAAGGCTGAGGGAGCTGGGCCTGTTCAGCCTTGAGAAGAAAAGATTGAGGGGTGAGTAGCTGAAGGGAGGGTGTCAGAGGATTGGGCCAGGCTCTTCTCAGCAGTACCAAGCAGTAGGACAAGAGACAACAGGCAGACACTGATGGACAAGAAATTCCACCTGAACATGAGGAAGAACTTCTGTGCTGTGTGGGTGACCGAGCACTGGAACAGATTGCCCAGAGAGGTTGTGGATTCTTCCTCTGGAGATGACCCACTGTGGTCCCTCCCAACCTGACCCATTAAGTGATTCTGTAAACTATCCTATCAGGTCCCTCTGGTGCAGAATTTTCTTATGCTGGTGCTCTGTGTAGTTGGGATAAAGGAAGCTGTGTGGCACACATTTACAGAAATGTTAACCATCCAGAGGACTTTCTTGGGATAAACAGAGGAAAGAAGGGGCTTCGGGCATTCTTGAAGGTAGGTGGCAGCTGAACTGGAGTGTTGAGACTCCCTCTGAAGGTGAAAAATTGACCAGTTTTATCAGACTGCAGAAAATATTTGTTGCTGTGGCTCTAGAATGTTGTTTATTGTAGTAATGAGTCTAAAGGAAGAAATGTGTTTCATGAGGCATTCCCCTAGAACTTGCCCTCAATATTTGCTACTTGAAACTACTAAGTGAAAAAAAAAAGTGACCATTGCTGTCTTGTTTTATGGTTCTGGCTGGCACTGTCCTGTGCATAATGCTTGAGAATCTGACTGTACACCAACAAAATCTTTGCCTTGACCCATTCTCCTTATAGGCATGAGGTTGCCTGTCCAATTAGCTGGGATTTAGATGAAACCTGCTGAGAGGAGTATAACACTCTAGCTTTATTCAAAATAGAGCTGTGAGAAATATTCACCACAAAACTTAAAACTTTTCAAGGGAACTTATGCTGAATATGAAATGTAGGGAGAGATTTACTGTTGGGTCAGATTCATGTAAAACTCCACTTTTGACATGCTTGTGACCTGAAACCTGACAATACTCAGATATTTTGACTGAACTTACTTTGAGGCTACAAAGCCAAAAGTTAAAGAAAACCTCAGAAACTGCAAAGGTGGCATGAAGGGCTGAAATTCAACCCAAATCTTCTTCAGATGGTGGATTGAGCTGGGTGCTGCTTAGCCTTTCTTCTTCCAAGTAAGCAACAGGCATATTATTAAGGCATTGCACTCTGTTGCAAACATGAACACAGACTAGAATATTAAGCCTGAAAATAATCAAATCAGTTTTGTATTCTCAGAAAAAATGTCATGAAATATAAGGGTAGGAGTGTTGCTGGTGATTTCCCCAAAGATTTGCTCAAGGACATGGTTTAAAATCCCAGCTGAGATGGAGCTTTGCAGGATATTTAATCTGCATTGTTAATTGCTTGGGGTTGCCTTAGCACTGTCCAGCCATCTCAAACTTTGATGATGAGCAGCAGCTTGAAAATAATCTTGTGCAGGGTATTTTTGTTCCCTATTTTAAAATTATATTATTCTTTTCTCATCTTGTATTACATTAGGAATGAATACAAAAGATCAACATTCAGCAACAAGTAGGAATAACAGCAGGATTTTCTTAGTTATTTTGCCCAGACTGAATTTAGTGGAAAACCTCTATCAGATGGAGAAGAGGTTGTGTTGCATTTGCAGATGAGAATATTCTTGGGAGAAGAAAGCTTTTCCCATAAAAGTGTTACTGCAGAGGATCATGCAAACATTCCCAGCTCTCTGAATAGCACAAGTTCTGAGAGCTGTAGTTCCAACAGACTCTAGGAAAGAAGTCAGTAATGCACATGTGTGTGAATTCTCTCACGAGTAAAAGCAAAGGAACTTTGACATGCTGAATCCCAACCTTTTTTTTTCAGCAAGGAATTTTCTGTCTGGAGACAAAGAACATCTTATTCTCTCCCCTGGTGACTCTTGCTGCTTATATTGCCTCCCTAATTGGAAGTTGCAGTATAGATGTGCAAAAAAGGATATGCTTTGAGCATACCTCAAGGGTGAGCTGTCTAACCAAGGAAACAATTTCATCCTGTCTGTTGTGAAAAGAGCCTGGCGCTACAGAACACCTATTTCATTGCTCAGCAGTGCAAAATACAGCAAGGAGAAAAGACTCTAAATGCTAAAACTGCAATATATTAATCTTAATATTTTCTCTGTGCAACATTTTGTAGTCTGGTACAGAATTATTTTCCTTTAAGTTGGATAGCTGAAATTCCAGCATTCTGCTTTTGTCACTGCTTCAGATAGAACCATAATTGAACCAGACATAAAATTCCAGACTAAATCCGTTGTTTCCTGCAGAGTGGGCTATGTGTTCAAATGGCTTCCATTATACACCTTGCATTTGGGACTCACAGGTGCACAAAGGGAATTAGCAGCTTTCAAAGGCAAGACTGGCATTCTTAGCAGTGCTCTTTGCAGGGTAACAGTGTGGTTTGTCCAAAAACATACCCCGGGTGTAGGTGACACCTTCAGCATAGGTATTTGTGTTAAATCTTGAATGTCATGGTGCTCCCAGAAGAGTATGTCTAAACTAAGAAATTTTAAAGTCTGTCTCGCTGCCAGGAGTGCCATACTACTATCACAAATGGGGCATGGCTTCAATAAGTATGATGGTCTTCATTCAGCAAATTTTAATGTTAGAAACATCCCAGCTAAAGCCATTGGAGGTATTCAAGTGTTTAAAATTAACCACATGCATATTTATAATGTAGCATTTTGGAAAGGTAGAAGTATAACTGAACAAGATCCAGATACTCTGTTTTCTTGCTGACATTGTTTGTAAGTTGAAACTAATATTTGTCATCAAAGACAAACAAATGGAGGATGACTCAGTCTCACCCTTGCTCAGAGGGGAAGAATCCAAAGAGAATTGGATTTTTCTGTTTAGAGAATCCACACAAAGTGAGGGGAATTCACGTTTTTTCTGAAACTGTGAAACGCAATCCTATTAAAAATTGGTTTTCTGCAGCTATTATAATTTAAGTCTGAGGTTTCTAGGTCGAACACTGCTAAATTTTCTCTCACAGAGAAAATCTGAAGGAAAGGCTTGATATTATGGTAAACTTCTTGAGGAAACACACAGTGTTTGTAGTCTCATATATGTTCTTTCTCAGGTCACTGAAAAGTACTTTTCAGATAGTGGCAGCACCTCAACGACAACTTTCTGTTACTTAAGCCAAGAGCAAATATAGGTCCCTTGTAAAGTCAGTGAATTCAGTGCAGGTAAAACAAATGTTTTACTAGCCCCACCTCCTCCTATCAAAACCACTGATGTAATAATGACAGCTTATTTTTCTTATGTTCTTGGTATCTTAGTTTTTTTTACAAATAGTGAAATATGTGGAAAAACAATACACTGAGCACAATGAATAAAGAAAATTGGAAGATCACATTAAATTACCTGGTCAGCCAGGTAAATAAATGCAAGTTGAAAGGTTCAAGTACTGAGTTTCTCCAGAGTGTCTAAGAAATATCTTTCAGTGTTTTTTATTAGTTCACCTTCCCTGGTTAAAGCCCTGCTCATTTTGTTGAATAAATGCATAAACAAAGCTTGATGGATGGTGACAAATTAGCTATAAAGAACCTCACAAGTAGCAAAGGGCCATTAATCCTGCAGAGTTCGAACTTCACTTTCAGCATGGTGAGTAGGAGAAATTAGCTGCAATTAAAATCATGGATCTTTTGATCATTCTCAAATACCTATCAGAAGGTGAATATCTCATGATACTGAAACATCACCTTTCCTAAGATATGTCAGCACTGAGCCTCTCCTGTGTTCATCACTGAGTTTCCCTGAGCAGAGAAAGAAGTGTTGCTGGTAGTTCTCAGTACAAGATTTGCCATGGGGTTTCACCAGGGTGGAAAAATAGCTGGATTGAGGAACTAAATATTGAAGGGATTAAAACAAATGTGGGGATGATCCTTATGAACTTCCGGCCAGCAAGGGAGAGTAAAGGAGGGCAAGTTTTCTTTTAAAAGAAAACTTTTGAGTCACATTTTCTGAACTGTACAGCTGCACACTGTGGAAGGATGAGATTTTGCTGCAGAAAACTTCAGTGTGAAACAAGTCTGGATCAGGGAGCTGGCAAGATAAGTACAGTGCCCACTTCAGTCATGTAAACCTTCATGGTGGGTTCCTATTTTTAGTAAAAAGTTGGGTCAGATATTTTAATCATAACCAGCACATAGGGATATTCAAAGAAAAGTTATGCATTGCAATATTCAAACCGAGTCTAGGAAAAAATGCTTCAGTTAAATAACATATTTGAAATATATTGGGCTGTTATTTGTGATTTTCCTTGGGGCAGTATTAGTGCAATAACAAAACAGATGAGGCTGAATGATTGATTTTAAAAGGTTGGGCCTTCAGGGGCTGATTTACTGTCCAGTGAGGCTCTGCAGGCTGGTCTTCCCAGGCGCAGCAGCTCCCAGGTTTGGAATGATGAGGAAAGAACCTTGGAGTGCAAAGCAGTCCAACTGCGGCCGAACTTAAGGTCACAACCAGGAACATATGAGATGAATAAATCTTTATTGGGCAGGACTGCAAAACATTAGGTAATGGGGCCAGTGCAAAAAAAGAACTTTTTCTGAATCATACTCTAAAATGTGCACAAGAACAGTTCAGGCCTCTAGCAAACAGCAAAACTTTAGTTTCTGGTACTGATAGGAAAAAAAATAAAAAGAAAAAACCAAGCAAGGGGTTTCTTCTGCTTCTGTAATTGCATGCATTGTACACATTTACAGTATTTCAGTACACAAGACCTCATGATATTTTCCATAGTTCAGACTGGATGCAAGTGCTAACACAATTCTTTTCATTTCTTTTCTAGCTTCCATCACCATATCTGTCTTCTGCTGCCTTGTCACCTTCTTTCTCACCTACAGATGGAAAAATCAAGCTGAGAAAAAAACAGGAAAAAAAAAAAGAACCCAACCTAACACTTCTGGGGAAGTGTTTCAGTGCTTATTTTGCCCTGAACTGTGGTTGATAGTTAAAATATCCCTTCTCCCGCTCCCTATGGGAAATAAAATTCTGAGAACTCTTTGCTCACAATGAATGAAACACTTAGTTGTGAATCATGTTGGAATTAATTTTTCTGTGGATTTGGTTTGTGCCCAAGGGAGATGATTACACCTTTTGAGGGACTTGCTGGTCCATCTCTTCAGGTCAGATACCCAAGAACTTGTGGGCTAGAAGTTTGTGTTCCTTCTGGAATTCATTAATTGAAACACACACCATGAGCTATTTCCTCAGAAAAAGGACCTACCTCCTGTAAGGGTGGAGAGCTGCTAAGAGGTGGTGGAACTTTGAAGAGAGGCAAGGATGTCAGAAGGAATCAATCCTGCAAAGTGGATCCAGACCTCAGATCCCCAGTTGATCCATTTTAATGACCTGTGTTGTGACTGCTGCTCTGCCCAGAATAGGGACTCATCCAGAAAAACTGCAACTGTAGTCAGAGTATTGCAAGTATTGAACAAGTTTCACGTGTTACAAACCAAGAAAATTAATTTAGTGGCACACAAAGTTTATGGGATTCAAGACTGGCTGATGGGCTGGATACCCCTGTGCCGTGGGTTGAAAAAGTAATTTTTTCCCTGCAAGGAACTTAACAACTTCCTTCAGGCCTGAGAGAACCAATTAGCTGGCTGGTTCTAAGATGGACACTCTGTTTATCCACTTAAGAAGCTGAGTACGCCTCTGTGATTCACATTTAAGAAAGGAGAAGCCCAGGAAACTCCCTCTGGCTTCCGAACAAGTAACAGGGGGCCCACACGGCCTGGTGGGGCCGGCCTGGGCCGGGCCCTCTTGGTCGGGCCGTGCTGGCTCCACGAGGCCGGGCCANGAGGTCAGTAAAGGAGCCGAAGCCCAGAGGGAGGAGAAAGAGGAGATTATTTAAGCTGAAATTCTTTTGTAAGGCCATGGTGATGGACTATAATATATTAAACTACTCCTTGTAACTCATGAATGCAATTGGGGTGATGCAGCATTCTAACTTAGTTTCTACCAGGGTGGAGTTCTGTGGTCCCCCGTCATGCCAGTGGTGGGGGCGAATTCTGTTCCCACGTCTCAGTGGGATTGATGTGCACTGTGTACTGGTGTCAACTAAGGCCTCAACCCTTTGCTTTTCTACCAAAACAGCTCATCCTTAAAATAATACCCCATGAGACAGAGACGAGCCCTCAAAAGCAGTTGCAGGAAGAACTGTATGTCGAGGGAAGGGACTTTTACATTGCGAACAGATTTCCTTTCTGGGCGGCTGATTTGCTGTGATATTGGAGTTGTGAGAGAACTGTGTTCTTGTGAAGAGGTCTCCATGGCATGGCAGGAGAGACTCCTCTCCCTGTGTGAACTGAAAAAAGACTATTTTAGAAGTAGTAAACTGACTATAAGTCTCAGATTTTGTCTCTTTATCTTGTTGCTGGGAAAGAGAAAATGAGGTGGAGGGAGGAGAAGTGACTGAAAGTTTATTCTGGTTCTTACTATTCTCCTTTTAGTTCTGTTAATAAAGCTGTCTTTACACTTTTTAAGGTTTTGAGCCTATTTTACATTTCCCCTAATCCTTATCTCGCAATAGAAAATGAGTAAATAAGTTTGGTGGGTGCACTGGTGTTAGACCAAAATTCTCAAGCCACTATATTAAAATGGTGCCCCGTGTGAGGGGGTGAACTAAAACCACTACATTAATTGGTGTTTCTGCCCAGTTCTTGAATCTAACCCGCTACACCCTGGATGGGAGTTGCTGTCTTCCACTTAGTTGTCAAACACGAATGATATTTTACACAAAGAGCTCTGACTGTGAAAATGTTTATGTACCAAGAAGTAAATTTAGTACTGTTTGACTTATATATAGCAGAAATTCAGGATATCTGAATGACTGTACTGTACTGTAGTAATATTAATCCTAGATGATAAGATATGAACTCATGTACATAACCTGAAAACTGAGATTTTGTTAAAATCTGTTGTGCCTATTTTACTATGCACTATTGTCATATAAACTACTGTGCTTGGATAAAACTGAACAGAGGCTCCCGCTTAGTCTAGTATGATTTGTACACATTTATTCAGGCAGCCTCACTTTTATTTTTCTTTAACAAATTATAGCAATATGACTGACAAGTATGTCCACATACACATCTGAACTAAATGTAGACTTAACCTTAAAGTAAGCCTAGGAGTATCTACATAAGACAGGGAAGATTCTTCAGGGCAAAAAAAAAAAGGAGATCCATGTGTGTCAGGCTGGTGCTATAGATGCCTGCCTTTGAAATGAAGGAGTACAATGAAATTTTTGTATAAAAATGTGGATGCTCTTCTCCACCACTAATGTTTTGTCCACTATTCCTTGTACTGTTAATTGACCGTTTGGACAACTTCTGGAGTTCCCCTGCACAATACTTTTAGTCTCCAGAATATTTTATTTTAGTTTGGCCAAGACTAGCTCAGCTTTCTGTGAAGTTAGCTGCAGTTCAAGGAAAAATCATGCATGTGTGTGTGATATGTCTTTTCTGTGCAAGATGACCTTGAATACCTTCACTGGCAATATTCCTGGGAAGAAGCAGCAAGTTCATGTCATGTAGCAACATAATAATGGATTTATCCTGCTTTCTCTGCACGTTGGATGGGTGTGTAGTGTTATCCTCTGGCATGTAATTTGCACATTAAAGTCTCTTGGGATTAAGATAGTGAACTCCCTCTCAGGAGGAGGGGGCATACAAGAGAGATGCTGGATTTCATAACCTGAACAATGCATTATTTCAGCTGGAATCTGGAAGGCTAACCCATTATTCCCAGGCATGAGGAATGAGTTTATAAAAGGCACTGAAGGCTCCCAGGGCAGGCTGGAGGAATGAGTGAGAGAGCTCTTTGCCTCCCGACATGAACAATGCATGCAGATGAGAGCAGGGGAAGGACAAATTTATGGCGAAGAGCCTGCTTTCCTGCTAGGTACTTCCACTGAGCTTCTGCTCTCTGGATCACTACAGATACAAGAAATAGTCACAGCACAGATTCATTTACCACAGGCAAAACACTCCAAATTTTATTATTCAGGAAACTTTAAACAGGCTGGTCCTGCAACACTTTAAGTGAAAACTGTAATTGAAGGTTGAAAGCTAAGCCCCTCATCAATTAACACACCATCCCCTTTGGATAACTAATACTGAAATGGGCAGGACAACACATCACCTGTACAGGGACTGGAAGGCCCAGTAAATTTACCAGGAAACCCCTACAGGACTTTTGTGACAACAAAATTCCCCAAAAAAGAGCTGTTAAAGTGCTAACAGAGAAATCAGATTAAAATTGTAACAGCACAATTTAAATACTGCTATTCAAGTTTTACTCCAGTGTGTTGCATCAGTAAAATGTGAATGCAAGCTGGGGACTTAGGAGTGCAGAGGTAGAGTTTTTTGAAACTGGTTTGGAAAGTTTAAAAAAACAACTCTGTTTTCTATTTAAATAAGCCTGTTTTATTTCTTTATATAAAAATGTTTCCCCTGCATTTACAGCAAAGCAAAGAATTACTCAACTGCATAAATCTTAACAAAAAGCAGCCAGTGTCTTCAGTTTCCCTCCTTGTTTTATAAGAAAGCACAGCCCTGCATTCCCATTTCCACGCAGTGTGACATGAATCACAGAATTGATAATGTTGGAAGCACCCTCTGGAGATTATGCAGTCCCACTCCTCTGCCAAGGCAGGGTCACCTAGAACAGGATACACGTGAACCTGTCCAGGTGGGTTTGGAAGGTCTCCAGAGGGAGATCCACAACATCCCTGGGCAGTCTGTTCCAGGGCTCTGCCACCCTCAGTGTACTGTCCTCTTGTTGAGGTGGAGCTGGGTGTGTTTTAGTTTATGGCCATTGCTTCTCATCTTGTCACTGGGCACCATTGAAAAGAATCTGGCACCATCCACTTGGCTCCTACCTTTGAGATATTTGAGTTTTGATGAGATCCCATCTCAGTCTTCTCTACTCTAGACTAAACAGGCCCAGCTCCTGCAGTGTCCCATCATAAGAAAAGGATAGTCTTCCTCATGAAGATACATCATCCATTTCTCCTTCCACCTTCCCTGGGGCCTGATTTGCTTTGTGAGAAATTGTGACTTGTATTCGGTACGAGAGAAAACTTAAAGATGAAAGTTGATACATGCAGCTTAATTTTCTGCATTGTAAGGTAGATGAGGGGAAAGAGTGGAGACCTAACATGCCATGCTCTGGGTGTTTACATCCTTGCTGATTTTCTAGGGACTGATAAAACTGTTAATGACCTCTTGGGCTCTGCTTTTTGAAGTTTACCTGTATTCCTGAGCTTGCTTATTTTTATTCTACTTGGCAAAAGTATTCAGTTGTCAGGCTAAAATCTCTAGAACAGATGGGTAGAAGACTGAGTAGGGTTTGCACCCTTGTCTCTTGTATATTTGTAAGGCAAAATCCCTGTTTAGTCCTGTCAGAGGTATATGTCAGCTGTAAAATGTTCAAATTGTTTCTATGCCATGGGATAGTTCCTCTTTGAAACAGGCTGATCTTCATAAAACTTGTTTAAGAGGGTCTGTCCTTCCCCAAGCATTTGTTCCTACCTCTACTGCTGCTGCTGTTCACAGCTGCCTCAGTTTTGTTGGTGCAGCTGTATTTAGGGTCGGGACAGGTATGGGTTGGGGATGGAAGGAATGACTAGTGAAATGAAAGGCAGTGGGGGTAGGAATGAGGTGCTGTAGGGAGTCTCCTCTAAGTGGAACTACTAATAAAAATCCTTACGAACACTGGCATTTGTTTAGTTGAGCATGGCACTTATTAATTTGAGTCCTTCTAGCCTGGTTAGGAAAATGAGTGGTCTGTGGAATATGGTGGTGGGAAGAACACGATTTTGGCAGCTTGGTTCTGCAGTGGTCCAGTTACTTGACATTCAACACATCTGTGAATGAAAGGTTTCCAAGAAAGTTATACATCATCCCTGTGAAAAGGAAGTTAAAACATCTGCTGGTAGAGGTCAGCATTGGCCCTGGTATGTTGGCCTCTATCATCTGGATGCTGGTGTTAGTCCTGCTGAAAATAATACTGGTGGAAACAGTCTGAAAGATGCAGTGTAAACTGGTCCTGGCAAGCCTTAATCTGGATGGTCCTACATGTTTTCAGTCAGTTTACTAGACCGTCAGACACAAAATTATTACGTTTAACAATAATGTTCACTTGAACTGCAAGGCTCTGTAATATTCTCATCTGCCAATGTTTTAATTACAGGCTAGCATTCTAAGGGAAACTAAAAGTAGAAGTGGATGAATGGATTCTGATAGAAGGGGAAGATTTGCTTTCTTTTTTTTAATTTTGCTTTTTCCTTTTCCCAGGGAAATTACATTCTTGGGAGGACAGCAAAACCAGAAAGACCAAAATGGCCTCTCCTGAGCCATAGGGTGGAGAAGGCTTTGCAAACCAAAGGTCAGATACAAAGAGACATCTATTTATAAGTCACAAAACATAAAAATGAGATAGAGGAAAGGATGATGCACAAGTGGAGAAGGGATTCAGGAGACAGAGGCAAGGAGAGAAGGAATCCATGATTTGTAGTTTTGTCAGTGATGAGTGAATGAATAACTGCAAAGTAGGCCAAGAACAGAAGAAAACTGCAGTGGTGGAAAGGACAGGAGATGCAATACAGGGAAGGGTCTCTCAGTCTGCAACTGACAGGATTGAGGAGTGCCAGAGCTGGGTTTGTCAGGGAGGTCCCATCATGCTCCTTCTGAGAGCTCTTCCTAAGTGAGCACTGAGTCTTACATTAGGTTACAGGGCGAGGGCTGTAGCTTCCAAACCACAGGCACATAAAAAGCTGTGAGGAAAGGGAGACCTGAGTAATTTTGAGTACGTCAAGATGGGGACTCAACATTGTTACAGAGTACACCTCCAAAATGGGAAGAAGAATGTTCCTTGTGCACAGCTCATACGTAATCTCTGGTCTCTGTCTTTTTGACTGATTAATCTTGCAGTAATTCTTCCTAATTGTTTTTCTTTTTTTTTTTTTTCCTAGATATGTATAGTTGCTCTGAGAAAGGTTATTACATATGAGGCAGTATGGCATCATTGGCATAAATTGCTTCTCTGTGGTGAACCACTGAATTAGTGTAGATATTAATCAGAAACTGTGTGATTCTGCTGATGAAAGAATCAGCTCCCAAGATAGTTTTCCAAGAGCAGTTTTTCTCCACAGATGCGTGTTGAGTCTATGCAGCAGCACCAGGAGCCAGTGGTAGTTTTTTGTGTGTGTGTAAAGTGAACTTGGACATCATGTTCACAAGTTTTGTCACTTGGAAGATGACAAAGGTTCAAAATATTGCTTTTGTTTGGCATCCCTCAAGAAGGTTACCATATTAATTTATGTGTACAATACGCCACATTCATCCAGACATTTGCTACGTCACCAATTTTAAATGAAGAAAGAGACATGAATCAAGTTCCTGGAGTTATCCTGTGCCCCAGACTGAGGGAAACTGAGCTTATGTAGAATATTCAGCCTGAAAATCAACCTGGCATGAGACTGGGGTTTGAGGAGCTAATGGCATTGGCCCTTATACTTTAGCACGTTAAACTTAGGCATGCATAGCACTCTACAAAAACAAATAAAGACAATTGTGAGAGAAGCAAATAGTTCATAATCTGGAAAGTTTGCCTTTTCAGTTTCACAGAACTATTGAATGAATTTCTGCATAAATCTAAGCACTCACTGAAGAGATAGGCCACAAAGAACCAAATGGAACTAACCACGACCAGAAAAGAATGAAAGCAAAGGGAGAGAAAGGTAGATCATGTAGTTACACTGGAAATCAATGCAAATACCTAGGTGTATATGCAGCTTGGTGTGTATGTTTGTCTACTTTTGTATGAGAAGGTGATATTAAGAAAGGACACCAGAAGAAAGGAAAGTGTGAGAATTGTCTGGTAATCTCAGAAAGTAGATGGTAGCGAAAAGGTAAAAGGCACATAGAATTATGTTAAGGAAATTTTAGGGAAAATCAGAAGAATACATGAACTGAGAGAAAAAAATCCTTGCAGTTATATAAGTGTCAAATTTAAGAGAAGGCCTATGTTTGATAGAAGTGGTAGAAGCCGCTTACAACGAAAACGTCCATTTGGACACCAGACAGCCACAGCTTGTGATTTATGCAAACTTGGAAGGGACACAGAAACTTAGCCCAAACACAGGAGCTGTCGTGAGAGATGCAGAGCTCTGGAAAGACAGCAGAACTTAAATATAAATGAACTGAAATGAGGTTAAACGCTGGCATAGTTGTGACAGTAATTCTGCCTGCGGTTTTACTCGAAAGCAGCGCTCACGGTCAGAAGCTCGGGTGACCGACCCGTGATACGTCTCACATGATTCTCATACACGTGATACATACACAGATCAAGGGTACCTGCAGCTCTACCTTGAAAATTTCTCAGCAAATCTGGGTGGGCGAATGTCTGCTAGTTATGGTTATGGTCTAACTTCCAGTCTAATTTTTTTTTAAATTACTTATGGCATTCAAAGATAAATTGTTTTCAGCTGAAACTTTCTACACTGAATGTTTGTTTTGCCAGATCCTTTAAATTAAATCCATGAGTCTACTTAAGGGTTTTTCAGTAATGGGGAAAAAAAGCACCTTCTCTTTTATGATCTGCTAAGACCATTTTAGCTTTAGAGGCAGAAGGACACATACTGAGACTTGCAAATGAATTGAATGAGTTGACTAATACCTACACTGCAGTAGTACTCTGAGACTCCTGTGGATTTTCATTCAGTGGGATTTTCCATTTATCAAAGAAACCCCTGGATTTTGTATGCTTTTCTTTACAAAAAAGTCAGTGACAAAATATGATCTTATAACTAAGAGAACTTTATTCTATAATTTAAGCTAGTGCAGAGCTTAAGGTTAAAAAAAAATCAAATTTTCAATGTTTTTCTGCACTATTGTTCTAGCTTCTTTTTCTGACTCTTTCTTTATACAAATTACAATTAAAAACCACCAACCAACCAAAAACATCCAAGAAAATCCCCACAAATAAACCTGAAAATAAGAAACAAGGGAATATAAAGGATAAGGACCTCTATGATTTTCATTTGCACTGTTTTTATGAGCTTGTGAGATTGTCCTTATATTCACCCTAGCTGTAATACCTGTGTCTATGAAAGTGAAAGCAAAAACTTCGTGTCTGTTATTCTGACTTGAGTAGTTTGAGAGTATTAGAAAAAAGAGTGAAAGCTATTGCTGTGAAAGATAAGAAATGCAACCTATCTTTCAAAGGAAGACGGTGCCAAGCTAATCTGATACCTGAATGAGAAAACTTCCTGTTGAAAATGTGTGCTAGTTATTGAAGGTTTGCCATTAATGGTGCAAAGAGCTTTATCATTAACAGTGTCAACATATTATAAAGGGATTTGGTTGGTCCCAAGTCTGAGAATGGGAAGGCCTTGTCTGTGAATAGCAGAGGGGGAAGCAGAGAGATTTCAGCAATGACAGTGATGTCATGAGGAGAAATGGGATGCAGTTGCTGTTAGTAACTTCATGTTTCTGGCTGTCAGAGAGCTAAAATTCAGGAGTATGTCTGTCTTGGAGGCAAATAACCTAGTAATGAAGATGTAGCTTGATAAACATCTGAAACCATATGGCATGGTCAGCTGCAGTCACAGACAGCTGAGCCCAGGGGAATCCTTTCCACTCTCAAGATTCTGTACACTGGCTATAGCCATGTGAAATGTCACTGTTCTGTTCATGTACACATGTGTGCTGATAAGTTAAGATCTTAAAGCCAACTATGTTACTGATTATTTCAGAAAATGCTTTCGGTTATTACAGAAGCCATATACTGTCCCATTTCCTAGAACTAATTACAAAAAAAAGAGAAATGGGGTTTTGAAAGCATCTTGTGTTGCAGTACCTCCATGAATGTGGGAATCTGAAATACAATTTGTGTTTATAGAAACTTTTATTTCAGTTTCGTAGCTTTTAAGCTAGGATAAATGGGAAAATATGATTTGTTTATTTTGTCCATCTTACTTTGTTTAAAATGGTTGCAAGGTGCATGGTTTGCATGAGGAGCATTTAAATCCTCCCTGTTTTTTTTTTTCTTTCCCTTTATTTGTAAGTGTCTCCTCACAAATCTGAGAAAACCAAAGGAGTGAAAACCACACTATGGATGTGATGTTCCAACATCTTGAAAGCTGTTTGGCTTTAGATTCCTCAGCTGAATGCTTTTTGTGTCCTAGCTCATGCAGGCTTGTTCCTCTACACATCCCTTAGTACCTTGTCTTGCTTGTGCTCCTCTAGAGCTCTGCCCACTTGTATTGAACAAATATTGTGGCAAATATTCCAAATTGATCTTTCCTATGTCAGTTCATTATCATACTTTCCAGTGCTCAGTCTGCAGTATTTCCAGGATATTGCAAAATATGTGCAGTTTGACTTCTAGGCATCTTTTGATCTCTGAAGACACTCGTAACATGCAGTAGATGTGAAGTGCTTTAAGCCTCTCAGAGAGAAGTGTGCTCCATGAAGAAATCAGTCCTTTTCATTGCAGTTGCAGGCTCTGCTAATACTGGAAATTATGCAGTGCCAGAAGACAGTCCCAGGCACTAACTCCATTGTCTACACTGTTAAATTGTTTGAGCAGTGCCTGGAATGGTTTGCCCCTGGGCAGCCAGCCCAGACCTCTTCCAAACAGTTCCTGGGCATGTTTTGAGAATTAGCACGGGCCAGGCACCATGCCCAACGTGTAGTTTGGATGTGGGCACCCTTTTTTGGATGATAATAGACTTCTCTAGTGCCAGATGGCCTCAGAGCCAGAGGGAATAAACACAGCCTGATTGCATATGCCATGTGCTCATGCAGAGGATCTCTTGAGCTGTAAAATGATAGCTTGAATTGTGTGTACGTGCGCATCTCTGTGTTAAGAAGCTGTAACCTGAAAGACTGGATTTTATGAGGGGCAGCCTCACACTGGGACTTTGTGGCATCCAGGAACACAGAGCGGGCATTATGCAATGCCTGTATTGCTGAAAACATCACAGGCACAGATCAAACCCTGGGACCATATGTCTAATGCACCATCTCAAATGGACGCTAATTATAAATTGGCTTTAACATCTCCTGGGCACCCTCTGGCCTTAAGACATGTTTATGTCTCTTTGCTGTTCAGACTGCCTGAAATAATACAGGGTCTATGTTACAACCCACCAGATGAGTGTTTTTAGCATAAAAATTAGAAGGTGTATGTTTTATGTTTTAGGATGTGGTGTGTTCAAAGATGCAGCATCTACTAGGATGCTGCTACAAGGCTGTGTTGTTGGAAGAGAGCCAAAACAAATGAGCCCTTAGCCATTACGAACTGAGAGCAGCTCCTGTGATCTTCAGGCACTGCCCAGCTGAATGCTTCTTGAGGTGGTCCGCACCAGAGGTGAGAAGTGATTTCATGGGTCCAGTGTGTGGTTCCCACTCTGGCCCTCTCTTACTGAGAAGTTCAACCATACCCCTTGGGTTCATGGGTTCATGGACACGAGACTAATCTCTTGAAAAATCCTTACAGGTTTTAGGTTGTCTGTGAAATCTCTGAGCTAAATTACTTTCTTTTCATGCAGAGCAAACTCTGATAGCAGAATGAGAGATCTCTTCACTGGATTCTTTGTATGATTACCAAGGACTCCAGTAATAAAAATTATTAAATGCTGAAGAGCTTAAATCTGCTGAAAAACACATGGGTGTCCTGGCCCATAAGTGTGTCTGCTGAGTTATATTGTCCCAGTTCCACTGGAGAGTCCCAATAAACTCTGCTGAGATTTGCTTTATCCACATAGTTTTTAAGTTATACAATAGATCATATATATAGGCTTTTATGTTCAAACTCTTCTACCAGTTTGAAACTTTGGGATTAAATATAGTTACTTCACTTTTTTTTCCTTTCAAAATTACAAACCTATGTGGAAGAACAAAGCTTCCTACCATATGTTCACATTAAATAAAGAACACTTCAGGAAAACCTTCAAATTGAGGAAAATTAAGAGGATAAAACCTGTTCTGGCTGTGAAAAAATTATGTTAATGATTATTATAATTAGTATTAATTAGTCTTATTAGCCTTTTTTATATCAGTAATTTTGGGGAAAGTGGAATACTTAGGGATAGCATGCGAAGAGTGACTGACCACAGAGAGTATGTTTTTTAGAGAAGCTTTTTGTGATTAGAAGCTGCCAAAGTGCATTGCAGTATTGTGCATTGAGCAGCTTGTTTCAACATTGAAAACGTCAGTGGAAATGGGCAAATCCTTTGCTGTTACTGTTTTTTGTCTTTTTTTTTAGGTTCATCTCAATATGTTATCTGAGAGCTGATTTATGAGGTAGACATCTCGACTTAGTGGAGGAAAGGCAGCTGCCTGGAGACAGTATCTTCTTCAGCTGTATGACTTTTATCCAGTGCTGCAAATGTGTTGAGAGATCACAAGGCCAACCAATGTCTGCAGGACAGATTAGGACAAAGAGGAAAACACAGTTGATCATTATGTCAGAAACAGATGTATTAATAATATGAGATGAATTTTCACTATATGTCTGGGGGGGGAAAGGTGACAGGCAGTGTGAGTGTGTATGTGTGTTATCTGTCAGCAAGAAAATAAAATCGATACCTTTCCCGATAACAGAAGTGGTCTTTTGGTTTTCTCCCCCCAACTATTCAGTGTGGCTCATCAGTATTCAACTTATTCTTGTTTCATAGAGAGGGGTGTTGTGAAGAGAAAAGTCCAAAGTTCAAAGAAAAGAAGACCTTTTTCACTGAAGCACAATATGTCTGCCTACCTTGAGAAGAAACTGGATTTTCTGTTCAGAAAGAGTTGCACAGTCCTGGAGACACCAGAATGAAATATTGCTGTCTTCAACTGTACTTATTTGGCTGAAGAAGGTTTATGTGGTTTCAGGACAACAATATAACAGGAGAGAGGGAGACCTGCACACTTCTTCCATGTCATATACAACAATTGCCAAATTTCCACCACTTCTTCTGCTGGAGTGCTAGCAGTGCCCTGGAAATGCTTTTTATAAATTTCTGACACTGCTCAGGAATTAAATTATTTGCATGATTAAATTATCAACACTATTAAATTTGGCTGTTTTTCATAGTCACAGTCACCTGTAGATGCCAAAATGCAGTCATTTCTAGAGATATTGGACAAAAGAAATGGCTTCATGACCTAAATATATCTAACCTGTCAAGACTCCTTCTTATACACCTTTTTGCTCGAAAAAGCTGTCAGGAAAACAGCCTTTGTCATCTCCTTAAACAGTGTTTATTTCTGTTTCCATGGAAAAATATTATGAGACTGGTATAATGGACATTTGAGGGTATGTCTGTGCAGGAGTCATATACTGTAGGCATACAGAAGTAAATATTTGCTGGTGTGCTCTGAGACAAACTCTTGGTTGAGCATTTATAGTAAACACTGCTATATGAAAAGAAGGCACAAGACATCCCACAGAGAATGGTACAGGTATCATTTCAGATGCATATTTTACCCTCTAAATGCCTGCAATCCATGGTCACCAGAAATAACTGCCCCACTGGGCAGTTGAGGTGCAATCTTGTTATTTCCCAAGAACAATTTCAATTGCACAGCCTGCACAGTCCTTTGGAGATGTGAAAGCTGCAGACCTAAGTATTATCATTTTACAGGGTTTCAGATACAATGAAATCACCACTTTCTCATGATTCACAGACAAATAAGCAACCATCTTGTACTCACACTATCTGTTTTATCTCATTTTCTGTTTTACTACTCTCTATTTTTACACTGACCGTGCATCAGCTCCGTCTGTGGTGATGGATCATAGATTTCAATCGCTCTTCGGCTTACCACTTCCTTCTTGTCCAACAAATTGAAGTCTTTAAAAAAGAAGGCAGTTGGTTATGAAATCAAGTGGTTACACTTTGTGGATAGTCTCAGTTTTATGCTGGTGCATACTGCAGTTCTCTTGTGAAAGATTAGCCCAACTGTCACTTGACATCTTTTATTTGTGATGTTTCGAACAAAGAATAACACACACACATTTTAAACAATATAATTGGATTTCTGTTTCTGGGTTTGGTTTCAACTTCTGAGACTTCATTATGTTTACAAAATTCACAACTTTTTCCTCTTAAATGATCCTCCTTTAAAAAGTTAAAGGATCCTTCCCTTCCCTTCCCT
>VZTR01018456.1:61370-119046 GCA_013400775.1 Chaetops frenatus | reverse complement strand
GGGGGCGCGGTCCCGATGCGGGCGGGGGGAGCCGGGCCCGCGGCCGCGCCGCTGCACTCGCTGCCCTTCATTCTGTCTCGATCAGAGAGGGGCTGTGGTTGGACAAACCTCTCCCGGGCGAAATCCGCCGCCCCTGAGGTTTGGCCTCCCGCAGGAGGGGCAAACGGGGCAGTAAGTACCCGGTGAAGGAGTATTTATCCGCGTAAATATTTGTCCAGATAAACGGGTCCGACTGGGCGGTGTTGGTACATAAGTGAGAGTTGTGCATAATACTCGCGGCTGGAGGGGATTACTATGTATGTGAAGTAGTAGGGGGATGCGAGTAACAGAGAAATAATCTAAATACAGACTCAAGTTTGTTCCGTGAAAGGGGAGAAATAGAGGTTTTATATCAGTTCGTGGATTAAGGGAGGAGAGAGGAAAAATTTTGCCTTATTCTAAGTGCTGCAAGGTAAAATGAGTGTAAAGCAAGCCTGTAATTTAAGTCTTGCCATCTATTTTTTGCATTCCTTAAAATTTTTGAATGGGTACTGGCTGGAAATAAGGTCTGGGATATTTTGTTTTACGTGTGTGTTCCTCTGGTGCTGAAACCACGTGGTTAAAATACTTGATCTCAGAATGCCATTGTCACTTCATGCAGGAGGATAATGTTAGCTAAGCTGTTCCCGATGGAATTTTAACTCCTCCCTCTCTCTTTACAGATGCCGGAAGCTGTGCAAACTCAGGACCAACCAATGGAGGAGGAGGTGGAGACCTTCGCTTTTCAGGCTGAGATTGCTCAGTTGATGTCTCTGATCATCAACACTTTCTACTCCAATAAGGAAATCTTCCTTCGTGAGCTGATCTCCAATTCCTCAGATGTAAGTACCAAAACTAGCCTGGTTAATTCTGACAATTACTGAAATATTTTAGGAATGGTCAGGGAATATTGAAGCTTGTATGTTCTTCTGCAGGCCCTGGACAAGATCAGATATGAAAGCTTGACTGACCCAAGCAAACTGGATTCTGGAAAAGAGCTGAAAATTAACCTGATTCCAAACAAGCATGATCGCACTCTGACCATTGTGGATACTGGCATTGGGATGACCAAAGCTGACCTGGTCAACAACCTTGGTACTATTGCCAAGTCTGGCACCAAGGCTTTCATGGAAGCCCTGCAGGCAGGAGCTGATATCTCCATGATTGGTCAGTTCGGTGTTGGCTTCTACTCTGCCTACCTGGTTGCTGAAAAGGTGACAGTGATCACCAAGCACAACGATGATGAGCAGTATGCTTGGGAGTCCTCAGCTGGAGGATCCTTCACTGTCAGACTGGATAATGGTGAGTGTTCAGTGTTCCTGCTCAGGGATGCTTTTTAAAGGTGTTTGGCATTGGAAAAAATACAAGATAAGGGGAATTAATACACATCACGTGTCACACCAGGCACAGTTCCAGGTCATCTTTTGACCATTGAAGTTGGTGTAATTTGATAATTTATGGAATGCCCCAGTAAATGGTGCATTGAGCTTTCAAAGTTGACACGTGGAACAATATTGGTAGACTTCAACAACTCTGTATGCAGAGTCCTCAAATACACTGAACGGACTACTAAACATGTTTTGAAGCTTATCAAAGTCTAGTTTGCTGCAGCAAAGTAAAACATGTAAACTCCATTCTAGGTGAACCTCTGGGCCGTGGAACAAAAGTCATCCTGCATCTTAAAGAAGATCAAACTGAGTACCTGGAAGAGCGGCGAATCAAGGAAATTGTGAAGAAGCACTCTCAGTTCATTGGCTACCCAATTACACTCTTTGTACGTACCTTACTTGAAATATTTAAGAAGTATTGCCACTTTCACATGTGTGAGAGGTGATGTCAGAAGGGGCAGTCAATTTTTATTTGGTTGGTTTCAATTCTTTCAGATGCTACATGGAGGAAGCTCTTGGGAAATGTAATTCTGTTACTTAAAACCATATTTCATGGGACTAGGTTAAAAAAAAAGTGGATTATTTCTAAGCCAACAGTGGCTGTTTCTAGGTCATTAATTAACGTAGGTGTATTGTCAGGAGTCGTTCAGTTTCATTACACTGAATAGTAAGAACTCGGCTCCTAACATGTGGAAACACCACCACTTGTGTCAGCACCCAGAGTGAGAGTCCTTGGATTGTAGGAGGGAAAGCCTTGACACCAAGTTAATGAAGTTTCCTGGCTTTGTGAGGCTGCAAGGCTGTATGTTAGAATTGTTACTTAGTAAATTCACAGCTTTTGCAATTCAAGTGCTGAATGTCTGTTTTGTAGGTGGAGAAGGAGCGTGATAAGGAAGTGAGTGATGATGAAGCTGAGGAAAAGGAAGAGGAAAAAGAAGAGAAGGAGGAAAAGACAGAAGATAAACCAGAGATTGAAGATGTTGGTTCTGATGAAGAAGAAGAGAAGAAGGATGGAGATAAGAAGAAGAAAAAGAAGATCAAGGAGAAGTACATTGATCATGAAGAGCTCAACAAGACCAAGCCCATTTGGACCAGGAACCCAGATGACATAACCAATGAGGAATATGGAGAATTCTACAAGAGTCTGACAAATGATTGGGAAGACCACCTGGCTGTCAAAGTAAGTTTTTTCTCTCAGGACACAATTACAGTTGTTGTATAGGTAGATACACAAACTGTAATGCACAGCACTGAAGCTGGAAGCTTGCTAAACAAACTGCTGAACTGTGATCCATTGTGCAGTGGTGTTAATAATTTGGATCAAATCCACAGTGAGGAGAGGTGCAGGTGCCTTCCCAGTTTATAGTTTACTCACTATGTCTGATTAAACTTGAGGTTATATCCAAATATAAAACTGGATTAGTTTTATAATTCCTCATTGAAAAGGTTCTGTGCCTTCTGTTTGGTGGGAAGTGTAAAAGAATTTACTTTTTAAATCTCAGTATGCTGTGTAAGGAACTGAACGTGTTCTGAATTGGTCTCCTGACCTTGTAACTGAATGCTAATTCAGTATGTGTGTCTGATGAAAGTGCTTGTTCCTGACGAATGTCACAGCTGCTGTACTAATCTGACCTCCAATGGTCACCATTTGTGTTGTACAGCTGAAGAGCTGTTAAATGGTTATCACAGTGGGAACCATCCAAGTGGACTAAAATGATCATCTTGCTTTCTTACAGCACTTCTCTGTGGAAGGGNAATGTCACAGCTGCTGTACTAATCTGACCTCCAATGGTCACCATTTGTGTTGTACAGCTGAAGAGCTGTTAAATGGTTATCACAGTGGGAACCATCCAAGTGGACTAAAATGATCATCTTGCTTTCTTACAGCACTTCTCTGTGGAAGGGCAGCTGGAATTTAGGGCTCTCCTGTTTGTCCCACGGCGTGCACCCTTCGATCTGTTTGAAAACAGGAAGAAGAAGAACAATATCAAACTGTACGTGCGCAGAGTTTTCATCATGGACAACTGTGAGGAACTGATCCCAGAATATCTGAGTGAGTATAACTTCAGGGAGTGTGTTCCCTAAAAAGTTGGAGGAACTGCTTAGCTATTTTTTGGTTTCCTTTTTTACTCAAAAAATTTTGGAAGGGGGAAGATTTTAGTTGTAAACAGCTGATGAGGTATCTGAGCAGTTTAAAAGTACTGCTTAGTTCGTGTTTACCAGAGATCTGTAGAAACAAGTTCATGTTTTCTAATGGGCAGAGCCACATGCAGGTAAGAGTGGTAATATTTGTTTGAGACTAAGAAGGGTAATTCTGTTGTGTTGCAGATTTCATGAGAGGTGTGGTAGACTCTGAGGATTTACCTCTGAATATTTCTCGTGAGATGCTGCAGCAAAGCAAGATCCTGAAAGTGATCCGGAAGAACTTGGTGAAGAAGTGCTTGGAACTTTTCACTGAGCTGGCTGAAGACAAGGAGAACTACAAAAAGTTCTATGAGCAGTTCTCCAAGAACATCAAGGTTTGTAGTCTTTCTGCTGAGCAGTGCTGATATTTGCAGTTACAGATTGTCTGAGCTACTAAAGGACCACACACAGTTCAGTATTTAGGAATCACTTAATGATTTTTCTTCCTGCTTTTGTAGCTTGGCATCCATGAGGACTCGCAGAACCGCAAGAAGCTCTCAGAATTACTGAGGTACTACACATCTGCATCTGGTGATGAAATGGTTTCTCTGAAGGATTACTGCACTCGGATGAAGGAAAACCAGAAACATGTCTACTACATTACTGGTGAGCTGGGAACTGAAATGCCCACGCTGTACATAGGGTTACCTTCTGGGGGATTTATAAATGCTGTCATAGTGTTCCCAGTTCCCTTGCTTGGCAGGAATGGGAAACACTACTTGGCATTCCAGGAAATGGAAATTTGCTTCCAAATCAGTTAAGAGTGCTAGATGCTGGAGTGTCAGTTAAACAGCTTGAGTGTCTTGGGTGCCTCTTTTTTGTTGTTGCAGTTGGGATGTGAAGCACCAGAGATGTTGCATAGGCTTTGCAGAAACAAAGCTGCTGTGAGTACTGAGGCTCATCTGTGGCATTGTTTGTTTGCAGGTGAAACAAAGGATCAGGTGGCCAACTCTGCTTTTGTGGAGCGTCTTCGCAAACATGGGCTGGAAGTGATCTACATGATTGAGCCTATTGATGAGTACTGTGTGCAGCAGCTGAAGGAATTTGAAGGCAAGACCCTTGTTTCTGTAACAAAAGAGGGTTTGGAGCTTCCAGAAGATGAGGAAGAGAAAAAGAAACAGGAGGAGAAGAAAGCAAAGTTTGAAAATCTTTGCAAGATAATGAAAGATATCCTTGAGAAGAAAGTAGAAAAGGTAAAAGTAGTACTTAGTTTACCTGTAGGTAACAAATTTTGCAATCAAAAATCAATTTAGGGTAAATCTCTTGTAGTTGTTAAAATGCTCCAACTGCAAACTTGTGCTCTGTATTCCCTGTGCAGGTTGTTGTGTCCAATCGTTTAGTTACTTCTCCATGCTGCATTGTGACAAGTACATATGGCTGGACTGCCAACATGGAGAGGATCATGAAAGCGCAGGCCTTAAGGGACAACTCCACAATGGGATACATGGCAGCAAAGAAACACCTGGAGATTAATCCTGATCATTCCATCATTGAAACACTGAGGCAGAAAGCAGAGGCTGATAAGAATGACAAGTCTGTGAAGGATCTTGTCATCTTGCTGTATGAGACAGCACTCCTGTCCTCTGGCTTCAGCTTAGAAGATCCTCAGACACATGCCAACCGCATTTATAGAATGATCAAACTTGGGCTGGGTAAGTTCCCAAATCTGTCCTGGCTCCAGTGAACTTGGGGTGTATTGTCTTAGGCTACCTTGGTTGTGCTTGGTAGTGTGGAAAATGGGCTCCACAGGTGGTTGAAGTGCTATGGAGATGAAAGGTTTTGAATTGTGCTGTCAGTATTAATGTGCATGTGTTTTCTGCACAGGCATTGATGAAGATGACACTGCTGCAGAAGAAGCCAGTCCAGCAGTTACTGAGGAGATGCCACCTCTTGAAGGAGATGATGACACATCACGCATGGAGGAGGTGGATTAAACCAGTTTACAGGAACTCATGAATGTTTCCTTGGCTAATACGAATAAGTTATATTTTGTATATTATGAATGTTACCTGCCAAAAAAAAAATCTTTGACACTTTGTCTGCGTTCCCTCTTTATATTTATTTTCAAAGATGTTATACCTTTATTTTTGTTACATTGCTTTTTCAGCTGATGTGAGATACAAATGCCATTGAGGGAATATTTTCTTTAACACTGTACAACCCTAAACAGGCAAGTAAGGAGTAGTTATTTTTGTCTGTATTAGCTGGTTGCAGGTGGCAGGGTTTTTGACTTATTCTTAATTGCCAGAAATATGGAAAGAAGTAACGAAGATGGGAAGACATCAGGGTGTTCAAGTTCTAGTTATCCACAGCTCTTCAACTCTTTAAGTGTCTAACATACAGTACCTAGTAACTAGGTATCTAGGAGAGCTGAATCTTTTGGGGAAGCTTTAATCCTTCTGCTCCTAACAAGGTCTTGATGTTTAAAGTTGTTTTTTATACTGTTCAAGGATTCTGGATTGCACTCTACCATAGAATAGAATCCACTGTAAATCTCTATTGTGACTTATGCAACTCTGCATGTACAGTTCAAACCTAGAACTGTAAGAATAAAAGTGTTAAGAATTGAGCTGTGTCATGGACTTGTCTGTTCACACTGAAAGAAAAACTGCCCCTGCCCTCATGAGTTGTTGCTCTGGAGCCTGAGCTTTGGCTGCTGTCCTGCTCCAGGTATAATTAATAGATGTGCTTGGTGCTCCCTCTGCAAATCACTGCCGCACCAGGCAGAGCAGGAAGGGTCTCTGGAGAAGTGATTTGCTCCAAGTTGGGATATAATCCATGTTGATGGTTCCCCAGTTGTTCTGAAGTGTGGGTGACTATAGAGCTGCAGCCCTGTTGCATGGTGCTGCTGGGAGGTGATCAAGAACTTCTACCTGAGAAGTTGCCAGTTAAAGATCACACAGCCTGCCAGGGAGCTACTTGGCTGTGCTGCATTCTGGATCCTTGCTATTTGTCTTAGAGTAGCAAAATAATTAAATTCTTGGTAAGGAACTCCATCCAGCAACTTGCCCTTGGGGTTGACTTCAGGCTGATAATAAAAGGGCTTGAGTACAGTGAGCTGATTTGACAGCATGAGGAGGGTGAGGGCAAATTGTGACCATCTTGCCCTGCTGCTTTCATGCGTCCATCTGTTCTGCTCCATGATTCATTGAGATACAAAATAGAGCTCACAGTGTAAATTCACATCTATTTGACAGTGGTGTCTTGGTGCTCTTTTGTAGTAAGGTGAAAAGACGGAGTTTCTGGTCCCTGACTATTTCACACAGTTTCCTGCAAACTAATTCAAAGTAACTTGCACAAGTTGTGGCTTTGTAAGGAGATCTTTATGTCAAAGTGGCACTTGGAGGGTGGGGAGAGGCACACAGGATAGGGCAGTGGATACACTGCAAGCTCAGGAGTCCCAGCTGGTGTTCCTGTGTGTCAGTTCACTGGAGCGAGGTGATCACATGGTTGCAAATCTGAACTCTTTCTAAAGGTGAGAAGAAGACGGTGTAGGAAAGCACTACTTTAATACTGTTTACACAATTGCTGGAGGCTGAATGGGTGTAGCAAGCGGGGCATTTGTCTTCCACACCTTCTGTATCGTGACATGAGATGTTGAAAATCATTTCAAATTATGGTTACCTCATAAAAGTCTGCAGAAGAAGATTGGTGCCTGCATATCAGTGAAAGCAGCATTGTCAAATCAAGGACAATTTCCTTGGACAGTGAGGCAGGAGCTCCCCCACAGCCCTGCCTGGGGCCTGTGTGAGATGTGCTTTGTACTCTTGAGTGTCCCCGTGCCTGGGCAGGGGCTGTTTGTTCACCCCTCACACTGATGGTTGTACTGCTGCTGTAATAGCAAACATTACATAAACCAGATGCAGAAAGGGACTTAGACTTTCTAATGTGTGCACCAGTATTGACTTTTAGTTTGGTGTGTGGGTGACAGAAGCAATGATCAGGAGGAAAAGGCTTCCTCCTGTGATGTTCAATGTCAGGAATTACCAGGAGAGCACAATTCAGCAAGCTTTAGGTTATTGCTTCAAGACCTCAGTGTCAAAAATTCTGATTTAATAGTATTGTATCAAAACTAAAGGAGATTCTAAAGTATGTGTGACTTGTGACTAAAATCTATTTTACAAGATCTTCCATAATGTGTAAAAAATGGTGAATATACCTTCCAATTAGTAACACTGGGATTTAAAATACACCATGACAAAAAATGCTGGAGACTTTTCTACTCGGTCAATGATGGCACAAGTCTTAACCTGTCTTGAAAACTTACTTATCTCTGAGAATAATTCAGTTGAAACTTGCAGGTTGTCTTCAGTCTTGCCCTGAGAATGTATTTGAGTCATTCCCTGCATTACACTGAGCAGCCAGATGATAAGGAAGCCTGGACTCAAGGGAAATCAGAGCTTGCTGGGGCTGGCACAAGTTCTGTGCAGGGCCAAGAGTGATGAGGAGCGGCAGAGCACTGAGAAATGATGGGAATGAGCCCTGGAGCGAGCGTTGCTGCACCTCTGTGACCCTGTGGCCACCTCCTCGTTCACACTGCAGCCACGGGGCTCAGCGATGGTGTCACCTGTGTGCTCTGGGAAGGGGACACCCGAGATCTCCCTTGGAATTCTGCTGTGTGACTGTAACTGCTGCCTGCCCTGCCCAGGAAGGGCACAGGGAGCAGTTCTGCTGAGGGAGCCTTGGGCTGTGCTCACCCTTGCAGCCACTGTTTCATCTGCAGCCCCTCACAGACCAACAAATCCGTGGAGCCTGGGGCCTTGTTGCTGACAGCTGCTGCCTATAAAGCATCCCTAGCTAATTTTGGGCAGGCTTTTGTGGGAGTAATGACTCCCAGCCCTGTATTTGGGTGAAGCGTGATGGTCATTTGTGCTCATTCAGCTCAGCTGGGGCTGCGGGCACTAACACAGCCTCCTTACCTCCCACATGGGTGGTGGGAGCTGCTATGGGGTGTGGAGTGAGATTTTTGGCTGCTGTGTTTTGCAAATGGTTGGAGATTCTGAAGAGAGGGAGTAATCATCAGATGGTTTTATCCTGAGTAGAGAAGGTAAGGAGGTGAAAGGCAGGTGTCTGGGAAGAAAATAGGTGTAAGCAACAGGGTCTAGCTCAGCTGGAGGCAGAATTGGGGTGAGGGCTTTGTGAGCTGCTCCTGGAACAGCTGCTGTCATTGTCACCCCCACTGGGCGCTGTTCCTGGTGCCTTTTCAAGGCAAGAACCCACTGCTGCCTTTAGAGTGAGATGTTTGTTTTGCTGAGGTTTTTATACAGTAGTACCTTCTGCACTGTGCAGAAAGATGCAAGAAAGCCAGCTAGGAAAGACACAATGGGAAGGAAAGGAATTTGATTTGGAGAAAAGTGAAAATAGTTCCTAATTTCCTATAAAAAGAACGAGAAGATAGGGAATGGAAATGTGGCTTTTAAAGGGTCAAATCAGATCTGCTTCTTTGTGAAAAACAAACCTGATCCATAGTTCTCCAGTAACTTTGAAAAAAATACTGTTCCTGGTATTTAAAAACAGTAAAATTGTTCTGCTGGATTAGAAAGAATGCTCAGAAAGCTTTGTGTGTGTCCAGCTACATCTGTCCCTCTGCTACAGGGGAGATCATCTGCTCCAGCAAATCACAGGAAGAAACATCTTTGAACACCCCAGCTGCCTCTGGAGGGAAGAGGAGGATTCCCCTTGGCTGTTGGCTCTTCTGTCAGCCTGAGAGTCGTGTGAAGGAAATGGAGCTCCAGAAAATAAATTGGTGAGAGTGGAGGGGAAGTGTCACATCTCTGGCCAGCAGGCCTTGCAAACTCGATGTGTGTGCATAGCTGTGCTTTTATAGATATATATATATATGTATATACATGTGTGTGTGTGTTTTATACACACACCTGGGAAATGCAGTGACTCAGGGAGTGCAGGCCCCACGCAGTTGGCTCTGCTGCAGGGGAGCCTTGCAGAGGCACAAAGGGCTTTCTTCCACAGGAGGGATTCACTCTTGAGTTTTCTTTCTTCTCTCTTTGTTCCCTCTTTTTTGAAGGAGCAGCTCTCCAGGTGGGGGAAGTTGAGCAGGGCTCGTGTGAGGGTGGAGCTGGGGGCAGCAGGGCCCGGCCCATAAAGCTGGAGAGGCCGGAGGTGCCGGGACCGAGATGGCCCCGGCTGGGAAGAGGCAGCGCTGGAGGAGGAAGGCTGGGCAGCCCATGGAGGGTATGGAAAGGAGGGAGCCCCTGCAGCAGAGCCCTGAGGGGCCATGTGTGAGCATGCAGGGACTGAATTTTGGGAGTGGGGAACTGGAGCAGAGGGTTAGCTTATGGCACAGCTCTGCATTTATCCCTCTCTAGTATGGTTGGGTGCCTTGAGCACAAATACCTCTTTTAGGATTCAGAAAACCTGTAGTGCCTAAAATAAAAAACCCTTCCATGTTACTGGTCTAGTATAAGCTTCTTTAAAATATTATATTTTCCTCATGCTGCATGAAAGACCAATTAATGAAGTTTTGTGGTAGAAGACAGTGTCTGCTTCTTACTTAATTTTAAACAGATGCTGCCTTTGAGAGCTTACCATGAACTATGTGAAGGTCTGATCAACTTTTCTAGCATAAAAGAAGTAGCCATGTCTGGGCATTTTATCTCAGAGGTTTTCCCTAATGTGCTCTCCTACCCTCTGCCTGTTTCAGTAGATGCTCAGGAAAAGGAGGATTCTGTTAAAAGCCCAGACTGCATCGAAAGACTGGCACGAACATACATGGTAACTTTTCTAATTGCTGCTTCTCTACCTTGCTATTAAAATATAATTCAGAAAGTGTTTGTTGGTTTGCCTTTTGCCTGATGGTGCAGGTGGCAGGGTTGGATAACGGTGCTTGGAGAACAGGTGTGGATGGATTAATTTAAATGGGAGGGGTGGAGGAAACTCCTCCACTTCTGTGCTCCCCTTCGGGGATGAGGGGAGCTGTTTGCAAGGTCTTTTTCTAAGCAAGAGCTTTAGAAAAAATGAGTGTTTTGAGTCATTTATCTGCAGTTACATTTCTGAGCTGTAGGGCCACCAAATGCAAAGAAACAAACAGAACCACAGTGCAAACTAAAAGTTGTTTTGTAAAGTTACTCACAGGCTTGGAGTAACTATTCTTAGCAAGTGTGAGGCATGTTCTGGACTGCTTCCCTTTGTGTTTTTGGGTGTGAGGAGTGATGAGAAAGGCTTCTATTTTCCCCTTAAGTCTCACTTGCACAACCCAACCAGCACCACAGCTGTGGGGTATTTGGAAAGACAAGCTGGCTTCAGATGGAGAAGCTTTGGAGAAACTCAGCACCTACAGCTGGTACTAGAACTTCAGCTTCAGCCTGAAGCTGCAGTAACTTCTGCCTTGAGTGGCATTTCTTTCCCTTCCTCTGCAGCAGAAGTGCACAGTGGAGTCAAGCACAGAGTCTGAGTCTGAATCCAGGGCAGAGGTAAGGACTGACTCTGAAGTGTTCTGGTGGTGATGTGGTTCCCTGATGTGTATCCTGCTCTTCCTTCAGCCTCAATAGGGAGCATCTAAGACATGTTGTGGGGTTGTTGATTTTGTGACTGTAAAAAAAACCCAAAACAAACCCAATACTACCCTCTCCATCAGGCTCTTTGTTAAAACTAACTTTAAAAAGTTGATTCTATGGGGATGAAGCAGGAAAGAGACAGTGCTTTAGGCAGACAACTGCTAAGAAAATGCTGACTTGGACTACTTCTGGTGGTTAACTATCAGCAGCTCTGGTCCAGTGGGATTTCTACAGCTCTGGGTGGAGAGCCTTCTACCTTCTGTCCCTTTTGGAGGAGATTAAGAGCAACTCTCACTGTGGCAGTCGTGGATATTGGTAACTTCTTGAACATTGTTCTGTCAAACCCGTGTGTTTAGTGCTGATGAAAAAAGACCTGATGCTGGAGTGGAGAACAAAATACTTAATTTGTGGGTAAAAGTCTCTGTAATTGATGCTCACTGTTGGTCTGTGTGACTCAGAGAAGGTGCCTGCCAGGAACCTGGCACCACTTCACCTTCCAGAAAGGTCAGGGCAAGGCTGGAGCTGTCTGTGTTCTCCTGGGAGAAACCAGGCTGGAAGTCCAGCTGTGTGATGGCTGGGCAGGGTGCAAGGGGGGCTTGCACAGCTCTCAGCTTGAACAAAGAGCTGGCTGCTCTCACCGAGGGTGCTGAGGCAGCTGCCAGGCCAGGACTGGGGGATTGCTGGGCTCTTTGGAAAAGCAAAAAGCCTTTGTGGGGGTGTCTCTGTCCTTGAACCAACACAAGAATATGTGGTCACAAATGGGCTTGAACTTCAGCTCCTCTGATAGAGCCTTTGGTTTCCTGTTGAGCCCAGATTCCTAAACCCTGCTTTGTCTCAGCTGTGCTCACTTCTCCCCTTTCCCACTGGAAGCAGCATGGCACTGACTGGCAGTGTTTTCTCTGAGCACCTGTGGTGGATCCTTCTCAAGAAGTTTCCCACTTTCCTTGCTCTTAACTTCTTTCTCTTTGTGAGACTTTTGTACCTGAGGTTTGCTTTCTAAAGGGAGTCTCCCTGCATGGCTTTTTTTTTTTCTTTTTAATTAATAGGCCCAGACTCTAAGTGCTATTTTGGGATTTCAAATCGTCCCTGTGTGAAAGAACAAAAAGAGACCTGAGTGGGAGGGAGGCTCTCTAAACTCTAAATTGTATCCTGACTACTACTATTTAAGTGCTGATTTGGTTTATTTTTCTGGTGGTATGTAATTATTCATTGTTCTCTTTAGTGCAATGCTTTAAGTGCACTAAGACTCACCATAGCTCTGTTTTACGTTAACTTTACCAAACCTCTTAAAGTTAGGCTGAGACATGCTTTTTTTATTGTCTTTTAGCAAAGTGACAATCTGGCTTCCTCTTCTCTAGGATTTCTACCTACTCTCTTTTTCTTTTGGTAACTCATAGGTTATAAGGCACCTTCCCATGTTAACTTCTCTTAAATAGGTTGTGCCTAGCCCACTTGCTGGAGGACTCAAGAAAGCAAAGGAATCCAGGGGACTACAAGTAGGTTTTGGGTATGACACAGTTCTTGGTGTAGCATCCAAAAACTAAAATGGAGGTAGGAGTGTGTGGATAGACAAATTTCCACAGTAAGTCTGTGACTTAGGTTGAAAGGGATTTTAAAGTCTATTGTATGTTGCACCTTGTTTGGTTTGGTTTTTTTTTAAGGACAAATAAGCATCCACCATGTTTAGAGATGTTTGTTTTAGTTTTTAGATCCTTATGATGGTGATTCAGAAGATTCATCTGTTCACACTGACTGTGGCATAAAAGATGCACCATGGACAATCAGTGCCTCAAAAGCAACGCCTTTGGAGGGGGCTGAGACTTCAGAAGATGAAGAATCCTTTCCTAATCCTCCAAATGTCAGTGAAATTCAGGCAGTAAATGATGGTAGAGCAGTCCTGGAGCTTCCCAGCCTGGAGAAGGATCTGTTGCCATCACCTGGGGCACCTGCAGCCACAGGAGCATTGATCCCCACGGGGCTGACCCCTGGCCACACCTCACCAGCTGTTAACCCTTCCACCTCCGTGCATCTCCCTGCAATCCTGGCTGACCCTGCTCCACAGCCCCTGCTCCCAGCTCCCTGTGATGGCACAACGGCCAAGCAGCCCATCATTAAAAGAAAACAAAGGATTCCTGCTCCAGAGAGTGCTAGTGAAAAACTAAAGAGAAAGAAATTCCGTGCAACTTAATCCAAGGGATGAATAAATCAGTGGACAAATTGTTCTGAAGGATCATTCTGGTAGAGATTCCTTTTGCAGAGTGTACCTGAACTAAACAGGCTGCCTGAAGCCTGTTACAAATGCACTGCACTGTACAGTAAGATTTCTGTTCTGAGACTGGAAAGCTGTGTACTGCATTCTTCATACATGTCTTTGAACACCTGACTTTAGGGGGATGGTTAGAAAGGCAGAAATGCTTAGCCAATGAATTCAGGATCAGAAAAAGCAAGCAAATGCCCAAACCATTAGAGAAAGCCAAGCAATTAGCAGGAACTCGCAGCTTCCCTAACTTAGTAACAGTTGGTCACATGTGAGAGTCTCAAATAATATTGTAACTCCTTGTGTAAGCATTTAGTAGCCTCCTCTTGGGTTACAGAGACATTAACGTGGAGACCTGTTTCACCATAAAAGCAGTTTGAGAAAGTGGAAGCTCTGTGGTCAATAGGACAAGAAAGTTTACTTCAGGATGTTCCAGCTTCTCAGTGCATTGTAGCAGGTTACCTCAAGTAAGACCCAGTCCCATTGCAAGTAATGAATGCAATGGCCTGAATTATCACAGCAGATGTCAGGTTTTGTGTATTACTGCACTACAGACTTAAATGCCAAGGTTCCTGTTAGTGGAGGTTAGCTTGAAGAGCAAGTTGTAGTTATTTTCTGAAAAGATCATGGATATAGGTCTTCCAGACCAAAAACAGCACTAAGAAATATATTAACAGAAACAGTCAAAATTTTTGCTATATATTTTATTTAATATAACATAATCCATCAAATATCACATCTACCACTAACCGTCTAAAAATCTCATTCAATTTTCCTTCAAACAAATCTCTCTGGCCTATGACCTTCCCAGCGCACCATCAACCTTTCCAGCCAACTTGACACAAATCCATCTGCTAACCTACCCTGATTACAGAAGTACAGGTGAGCACTACATAGAAGACTGACACTTACTATAGTATTAACCAGTGAAAATAAATTGTTCACTCAGTGCAGAGAACTGCAACTCCACGCTCATAGAAGCTGCGGGGATCTTCCTTGGTGGCTATTTCAAAGTCAACGGTGAAAATCAGATCAGCACGAGTGAAGTTCAGATAAACTGGTAAAGTAACCTGAGGAAAAACATGAATATACAAGAGTTGTGTAAGACAGCTGAAGAGTGTAACAGGTTTCTGTAACACTATATGGTACCAATGAGATGGGAATTTAATCTTAGATAACTCAGTAATCAAATTATGAGGAAAAACCCCAAGGCTTAATAAATTCACAGATGCTGCTACAGGTATAAATTTGAGTTTTAACCTGAACAGCACTAAGCAGCATTTTTGGATGCTTCTCCTTGTTATCTATCTACAGAGAAAAGACACAGTCAGCACTAGGTCTGTTTGCTGCTAGCCCTGAAATCAGACACCAACTGACACCAAGAATAAGTAGAAAACACCAATTTGATGTGTTGTGCCTGTTACAAGTATCCAAAAGGTCTTAGGAAAAAAATTGCTTGGTATATCGGAGTATTTTTATCAATACTTACAACATTTGCTTTTTTATCAGCATTTGTCTGCTTGATCCAGCGAAGCTGTGTAATGGGCAGGACAGTTGAAATAGCATTTGAAAGCGACAGCTTGTTGTTGCTGCACGTAGCTCCCTGAAGCTTCAGGCCTGCAAATGGCAATACAATTTAGAGTTCTAAGAGCTTTCATACCTCCAAAGGCTGCCTCTCTCTATAATTTAAGGGCTAAGCCCACTAAATGAGAAGTATTTAATACTGCAGAATGAAGAGGTTGTAGGTGATACACTGTGCAGTATCACTTCAATATATACTGGTCCTGGTCTTGAGATTTATTAGCATTTTAAGTACTACCCTAATAACTAATATCAAACTAATCTGAAAACACTTTAGAAAGTGTGTATTAACTTCTGCAATGACAGCATGTTTTTCATTTGACATAGCCCATTTAATACCAGAAGCTTCTGCAAACATTTCAGAGCAAGGTGCCTTCCTTCAGCTAAGTTTACCTGTGACTCCAAAGCTGCAGGCATCCAGGACTGCATTCTGGGTGGTTGTAACATTGACCTCGAGACAGAGTTCTTCAAGGGACCAACTGTTTGCTTGGGCAACATATTGTCTTGTGGCAGTAATATATGCCTCTGGTACAAACAGGCCACCAAGGCACACATGGATGTTCTATTTAAGGGGGAAAAATATACGGAAAAAAAAGTATTTCAGCTGCAGCATTAATTAATGACTATTATAAATATTTCAGCAATCTATTTATGTTAAAATGTTCCTGCTGCTACTGGAACACAGTGTAACTGCTAAGATGCTTTTTGCTCTAAGGCTTTATCTCCTGTTGTTCCACAATACTAATGCTCCCTCTGATCTCTGTGCACAGTTAGCCTGCTAAGCCTCATCACGCTGCGATCACGAGATGCTCAGCAGTATTTACAGACATTTCAGAGAACATTGACTCAAGATCACTGACTGAGGAACTACTTAGAAGTCCTGATGTGAAGACTCCAGGAAGCAGTTACACAGCTTCACCAATAACCCCGAGAAGTCAGCACAAGGTACCTTCAGTTCTTTTGCTCCACCAGATGCAGCTGCCTGGGAAATATTCTGGAGCTGTTTAATGCGCTCACTGAAGTCAGACACCCACTGGATGACAGTCATACCAGCTGGCACTGTGTAATGAGACCAGCTGCGAGGCAAAATACCTACAAAAATGTGGTTAGAATTAAGTTTTGCTCACATACAGGTTGAAATTACACACTATATTGAAACTTTGAAGACTTGGACTGGAATATCAACCTCTGTTTTAAAAGGCCCTTCAGTAAGTGAAAGCACTTAACAGACACCCTTCAAGAGCAGCTGCAGTTACAGCTATTTACTGCAAGACCTCATCGTCAACTCTCCATGAAGATTTGAGTTCTTTAGGAAAAAACTGACAAGGTTAAGTATCTGTGTTTCAGAAAATGGTTTTGTTCAAATCACCATTTATTACAGCATACCTGTGAAAATTCCACATGTTTGTACAATCTTTAAATAGAAATTCAGAGAACTTGACTATTTTCTAGGAGACTTTATAGGACCAATACTACTCGTTTGGTGGTATAAATAACTTTGTTCTGTTGCAATTCAGAAATTAGGAGAATTTAGTAAGATTTCAGCTTAGAAATTCAGCTGCAAATATAAACTGTACAAAGAAAGCCTAATAATATTACTATTATAGCCTATTATTATTACAGCCTAACTATTAGGCTATTATAAACCTCAACTTGAAATCTCAAACCAACCCAATGGGAATTTTATGCTCAGCTTTAAGTATTACTTGTGTCAAATGGCAAAGCCTATCCATATTTTTCTACCAAAGAAAGGGGTTTTGTTCTAAGCTGCTGACCACAACAGCCTCTTAGAGAGTGCAAGAAGCAAAGAGAGCCCTGGGAGATGCTAATTTGAATTCCCATACCTTTCACCAGCTCATTTATCAGGGTACGCAAATAGTTGGTTTGTTTCTTTTTCCCTTCACACACTTGAACCACGTCTGCCAGGTCCTGACGAACATCCTGGAGCAGCTTTGCTCCCATTTTCACCTCCCTCTCAAAGAACCGGAACAAAGGATCCTGATGGTCAAAACATTCAAAGTTAGTTGCAGATCAAAGTTCTTGCTGGAAAACTGGTATGAAAAGCAACCCCCAAATTCTGGGTGGACTGAGCAGCGACACTGTAACTACAAGCATTGAACACGAAGATGCAGCCTGTGGTGCAGAAAGTGATTGCAGAAACTGTTTTACAACCAACAATCTCTTCTCCCTTGGAGAAGCAAGAAAGTAGAAGTCATAGTTGAACAATTAATGCAGACTGCCTGCTGCAGCTCCCTGGCTAGACTGTTTGCCATTACATTTCTTCAAATACTACCCAAAAGATATAAACCAGGTTTTAGGAACATTTCAAGAAACCCAGCAGGTCATTACCTGGCTATGGCACTTAAAATCAGCATCAATACAGGTTCCCTTGACCTCTCAGCAGTGTAATTGGTACTTGCAAATCACAATGCACCTGAACTTGTGCTTTTCCTATGCCCATGTCAAATAAAACATAGTTCTTACTTTAATGTTTTCCACAGTGCGCTTCAGATGGTTCAGGTTTTGTGGGATAAGATGAAGCCAGTTAGAGGCTGTGGTATGCAGTGTTCTCATCCAGGCTGGGCGTCCATCTGATGTAGAATCAGTTCTTGTCTTCTTCTCAGTTTCTGCATAAGCCAGATCATCCTCATCCTCCAGCATCTGCATTTTCAGCATTTTACTGATCATATCTATGCCTAAAACAGAAGATTTGCTGTTAGTCAGAGAAGCAGTGGCATCAAGATTAAAACATTCCGTTACATGCAAGAACCAGGACTTTCCATTATTCCTAGTCTAGACATAATATTCAGAACTGCCCAGCTGTAGGTGGCTCCAAAAGCTTATGATAAAGCTTTTCAGAGTCAAGACAGGAGCTTGCCATCTGGAAGACTAAATGTAACAGGCTCTTTTGATTCACAGGCTCTTGGTCAGTTTTCAGACTACCAATTATCCTGAGGGAGAAGGAGAAAGTCATTGACTCTTTAGCAAAATTTGTATTTCTCTTCTGCTTTTTAGTTAAAATGTTGGTAGTCTATGGAAGCCAGTGTTAGAGTTCTGGATTTACCTTGTGTGGTGAGAAGAACTTTCTCTGCATTATTTGGCAGTCCCAGCCATGATGGTGTCTGTGTATCTGGCAGCATCTCAACCCACTGGACAAACTCTTCACGCCTGCAAGGCAGAGTTTTAATACACTAAGGTAAAGCTTTGCCTGAGACAGATGTTTACACAGCACAGAAATACACGTTATGTGCTTAGTTTGGTATTTTTCTTTGTGTGCAATTTTTTAATTAAAAAAGAGTTGTACATAAGAGATCAGGATAAGGAAAAAAATACCTGATTCCATCTGGCATCTGAATATCTTTGTGTCCATCAACTTTGCAAGCCAGTTTGAATTCACTGTCAAAACTTAAGGTAGTGAACAGACGCTCCAAGAAAGTGTTTAACAAACGTTGATCAAATTCATTATCGATACGACCTCCATAGATAGACTGGGCCATCAGTGTCTTCAGTGCAGACCAGGGGATCTTATCAGGGGAAATGTTTTGGCGACCCTATAATTAGCAGGAAACAATTGTTAAATTGCCAACAGGTTTTTGTGCTTACTCATTTAACTTCCTTAATGTTTCCAGAACAGACTGTTTCACTGAAGATCCAAAATAATCTATTACCTGTGCCTAAGTACACAACACTACTTGCCTTTGCTGTATCATCCAGCCAGGTATCCACTGTGTCACAGGCAGATCTCAGGTCAGATTCTCCAAACTCGTATTTCTTGGACCAACCCAAGGGAGCATAGCGCAGGCGCTCTTGGATAATGGCATGGAACCAGGCAAGGAGGAAATATAAACGAGCACGCTCATTTGGAGACTAAAAGTGGGGAGAAGAAAATCAACACAAAACCAAACAACTGTTACTCAAGTGAACTGATAAAACCAAAGCCTGTAAAAAGACTACAAAGTATCAGATTTAATGCTAGATTGCTACCAAACTTAATACATTCTACCAACAGAACAAGCAACTACTTTACCTGGGTGAAGAGAGAAAAACATTTGAGATACATCTTACAAGCTGACATTTTAATTTTAACATCTGAATAAGATTTCAACAAACATGTTTTTATATTTGGTTTCATCGACACAAACCACAGCCTCACCTTGCACATCCTAGAAACTGGAATGCTACTGAAGGTCCTCAGCATGTTTGCCTTTACACCAGGAGGAGGCTCAAACACAAAGATTCGGCCGGCACGTAACAAATTCACTGGCACCTAGAGAAGATCAATAAGCTCAAATCCAGCTGCTTTAGCCTTCACTAAATTAAATCCCAGCACTGTCTCCATTAGCTTCAATACCTCATGGTGAGCACATGAAGTCCTGCCTTTCTTTTGGAGCTTAGGGGAATCAGCAAAAGGAACTGTATGAAGTTTACAGCTACAATTCAGTTATCAGAAAGCAAGGCTAATAACTGCCCTGACAGGTGAGTATTTTCCTTCTTCTTTACTGCAGAAAGGCAGTCATGAGTGAACCTTCCCTGGGGAGCACTCCTAGCTCTGCAAGCCAGTTACTCTGCCAGAGAATCAAATTTTAAATCAGTATTACCTTTGGGTTAATCTCCATGGTAAGGAAGAGTCTGAAGCAAGCATGGGGTTGCAGGGAATGTAGTTTCTTTTCTAGTTGCATGAGCCAACCAGGAGCCAGGTGAACGTTCTTCAGCATTACCCATCTGTGAATTTTTGAAACAGAAAAAGTACTTTTTAGTAAAAATCTTATGGATCCTTGCTGTGATCATAACAAAGAGTAACAGAACATATAAATGCTACACATTTTCCTCCCTCTTTTAAAACTGCCTTCTACATAGAATCAGTTACTATGTACTGTAAATGGGTTAACTTGTGCAGGTGCAACCTACTTCCCCAGAAAATAGTTAAATAGAAGATATAAACAGATGTGCTTGCTATTACAAACTTAACTTCAAAAGATAGGCCTACTTGTTTGTTTTACTCACAGTTTTATCTCTTTAGCCAATAGATAAGTTCCCCCTTTTACCTTTCTGTTAGGCAGTATTCTAGCTGAAAATGAAATAGAACTCACCTTCCAGATTTCACTGCTGTGTTTATTGCTTTATCTGCTTGGTTAAACCCTTCAGCAGAACCTAAAAGACAGAAGAATTGCTAAATCTCTTACTGCTAACAATTTCATTTATGCTTAGATGTTGCAATAAGGTATGCTCTTACCAATAGCAATGGAAGTAATCTGTGTATTCTGCTCAGCTGCAAGGTCTTCAACATGACCACTGGCATCATAACCAGGCACTGAACACATCAGCACTGGGGTATTTGGTTTCACCTGTGTGCCAAGAAGTTGAAAAGGATATGAATCAATCACTAGATAAATACGAAAATGCAGTAAACTCAGTGTTTCCTCCCTCTGAACAACTAAACCCATTATGTTACTCTTAGTTTTACATTAACAAATAGAAAATCCACTCATCATACCAGAGAAGGGTAAGTGGAAGAAATATTCATTGGATAGCTTAACTCAATGTGGAACTCATGCAAGGTGGCACTAAGCATTTCAAAAACAAGTAGTTTACCTCTGTATCCACAATGTGTGTCAGATCTAAGGGCTGCTCCATAATGGACATGAAAGACTCTCCAAGATTTGTTGAAACAAAGGTATGTGCCATGGCCAACAAACGATCCGGACGGAAGGCCTGGATCAGAAGCAAGCGATGAATGGCCTGTCCAATGGGAGCTGGAAAGAGGAGACAGGATTAGATGGACAGGTAAGAAAACCATCCTCAACACCCTCCTCTCTTCAATTCTCCATTCAATTTCTTTCCATCTTGTTCTGAAGACTACGTATTTAGAAAGTTAGTTATCCTTTTGAATGATCAGATGCAACATTTAATGAAATGTTTATATTCTGTTTTCAATTTGACAACTGAAAAAAACGTAGCAACTTCATCTGATTTACAAAATCTACAGGCTAGAATTACTGCCATGAGTGATTTTAATTTCCAGGGACAACAGATCTTTTTGCATCTTCTCATTCACAAAATAATCTGCTCTTCTGCTAGACTTTGAAGTCATATACACTTGTCTACCATGGATAGGGTAGATAACCTAGAGCTGCTTCAGTAAAGCAGCTAGTAAATATGAGCTTAAGAATCCATAATTTAGAAAGCTACAGGAATCAGCCCAGAATGATGAAAGACAGCAAACAGTTCCTAAAGTTACCTTTCAGACAGGGGAGGAACCGAAGTGCAACAGTTACCCTCAAGTTCTCACTCTTAAAATATTAGCACTGACAATTAATGTAGCAAGAGGTAAGACTTCATGCTTAGGTAGAACTGCAGGTCTAAACACTCTACTAGGCCAGCCCTGTCCTCAGAAAATCTGTGTCTTGGAGCTTTTTAGAGTATTGAGCTATCTCCAGATTGGCAATGACTAAGGTTAATCCAACTATTATGCAACCTAATGAGATTGTGGAATTATGTTTCATCCCCAGTGGAAGACCAGATCACAGGTTAAGGTGCAGCAATCAAGTGTAGTAACTACTGTTTAGAACAGTTTAGTTTAGAAAACCCAGAGAAAACAAACAAACCTCCAAAAAAACAAAAAAAACCAGACTTGAGGTTCTTATACAATCCCAACTTTATGATTTTTTCAACCATTAAGGTCCAAAATTAAATTCTACCTTAGAATTGCTTTTAAAATCAAAGTAACTGCTTAGATCAGTACAGTGGGAATGGTATGGACACCAGTGCAACTTCACTTACTTGCAGGTTTTTCTTCAGTCCAAAGGTATGGTACAGTCTGCTCTGGGGAACTGCTATCCAGCCAGATACAGAATTGCTGTATTGAAAAAAAAATATATGCAAAAAACCTGAAGTTGAGTTTCAATATATCAGAAATGTACAGCAAGGACATTTAAAACTCAAATTACATTTTGTCTATTATGCTTTCTTTAGATGTGCCAAATAATTTCACTGATAGCCTCCAGCACCTCTCATTCTACAGATCTCTACAAAGTCCAAGGCCAAGCTGTATGTTATTTTACCCCAGGTTGAACGTTTGAGAAAAATTAGAATGTAGTAAAGAGAATTCAACTTCTAATATAAAAATTAGGCAGGGCAAACCAAAGAGGTACTATTTAAGATATGGACATAATTTGGGACATACAGTTTCACAGTCAAGACAAAGATGTATTACTCTTTGGACACTTCAGTCATAAGAAGGTGCCATGTTCAGCAGCTGAGTACTATCCAAATTTATTCTACATAGGCATGTCCAAGAGCCCACCATAATGAAGTTATATATGGCTGGGGCTGCTCCCCCTCTACTGCAGAATTATCACACAATAGTGATACAGCAAAAGATATGCAGTGTCACACTTTCTGCTACCATGGGAACCAAAGTTGGTCAACCACAAAGCCAGATGAATGTTTCTGAGTGATGAACAGTGCTGGTCTTTACAAGTTTCACAGCTGGGTTATGAGGGAAGTAACAACATTCATTTCCACAAGTACAACTAGTTAATCTTTAGGGCTTTGCTTCCCACAGTAGGAGAGCTTACTTGTAAGCATGAAGCTCTTCAAGCAGACACCTGGAAAGCTTAACATAGTTCAGTGGAGAGACAGACCCTAGCCAACACTTACCTCATCAGCCTGAACTTTTGAAACAAGGTCCTTAAATGCAGGAAGACAGCTCAACCTCATCATTGCCTCTGTTTGCTCTACAGTCAAACCATTGATTTTGGGGAGAGATGCAGTGTTTAGTACAATCTCCTTCCCTCTCAAGAAGTGCTGGAATTCTGCATCATAGGTAGGCTCCCTAATGTTAAGGGAAAAGGAGACTTTAGCTAGATGCCTTCAAGACAGCCCTTCCTTTTTCAACTACAGTGAAGCAAGGTAACATTTACCCAATAGTGCCTTTCAGTTTGATCCGGGCCAGCAGCATGGCAAATGTTATGTGATCCTGATGCAGCATGCCTCGTGCCACTCGATTGAAAGCCACCTAGGAACACAACAGAGTAGCAGTGTAAGAAGCTTTGAACTCTGACCCTTCAAAAATTATTAAAGAGTTACATTTATTAGTTAAAAAACTGAACCTGAAAGAGATCCTTTGTGATGATTGAGAGACGATGAGTATGGTCTGTAATTCCCTTCAGATTTGGGTTCTCATACAAGACATTGTGATAGATGTCCAAGAAAAACTGGAGGGAGTATTGGTACAGGAAATGTATCTGAAAGAGAAGAGAGTTTATTTTTTCTCTCTACAATCCTGCTGTTTGATAACCAACAGAGTATGGCGACCAAACTGCAATATTGGGCATTGCCTATTTAGCTTTAACCAGTAAACACTCAAAGCTCCTGATGGGAAGAACTCAGCCTACCTGCTTCAGTGACTCCATAGTAAAGTAGATACTGCTGCAAGCTGTAGAAAGAGGCAAGTACTGCTGAGAAACAGTCTCCACTTCTTGCATGACAATATCAGTCTCTTCTACTTTTCTGGTGACCTCTGCTGCTTCCTTCTTCAGGTTCTCAAGAGTAGTGATGATGGTGTCATCATCCAGGATACGTCCCTTCACTTCATTAAGTGCTTGTAGTAGGGATTTTTCCAACTGACGTAAGCGCAGCTGAAATTCACCTTAAATAGAAGAAAAAATAGGTTACACTGTACAGATATGTTAGTTTTCAAGAATTATGTGAACTGTGTGTACTTTGCCATTGGGCATCCTGAAAAAAGGGAGTATGAAGACATTTCACTGTGTATTTCTAGAGTAAACTCACTGTATTCTTTTAGAACAGGAGGAAGTTAGTTTTGGTAAACATACCCTGAAGCTTGAGGAGGTCAGAGCGTTTTTCATCAACATCTGGTCTTTCAGCTTTCAGGACTTCATTCAGACACTGGCTCTGCAAGCTGCTGCGAGTTACTGTGAAGTTCACAAATGTAACACGAGAGCAGAGGTCTGGTGGGAATTCAACCTGTGGCAGGAAACATGGAAAAATTATCTCAGCTCTCTTCACATGCCATTTCTACAAACAGGACAGCTTTTGGTTTTACTTACTGTTGGATCTCTGGTGGAAAGGAAGATAACGAAGGATGGTGACAAATCAATATCTTGGTCTCCCAGAGTAATCAGAACTCTGCCTCCAGTTCTTCGGACTTCACGATTCAGAACAGGATTCAGAACTGGATCATAGCTCTCCACATCCTAGAAAGACAGATTTGTTAAAGACTGTTTGCAAGTATCTCAAGCTAAAACTCCCAGTCCAACTGGGGCTTAAAATTCTGGTAAGCAAACAATTGGCAGTTGGTTTGGAATAGGGATCCCATTCAAAAGGTATTTGCACTTCAGATGTGTAGTTGAGCTACAGAGGTACAGAAGAGGAGTATTATTACTGGCTGTAATTTTGTTAGCTCTACTGCATGTAAGCCCTATTCTAACCTATTCTAAATAGCACAAGCAACAGTTAATTGACCTTTCCCATTTCCATACTAAGAAGCAAAAAATATATCCATTCAAGTGAAAGTCAACTCTTCCTATAGTTGCCTATTCCTTCATATTAGTGAAATTTCTCCCTGATGAAGAGTAGATTTAATTCTAGATAACTAGCCATATTAGCTGGCATTTTCTATGACTAGAGAAAGCAAAGGAACAGATAGATTGCAAATAATTTTATAGTGTGGAAGTAAAGAAAGATAATTTCAAAATAAAAGAATTTGATCTTGAAATGGTGGAAAAGGAAATACCTTCTCTTGATTTTGTAGCTCACTAACTCTTCTCAGGACTAACACCACATGTATCACTAGTTTACTTGTTAAACTGTAAACTGAAAATAAAGTTGCTTGCATATTACTAAGAGAACAATTTTTTTCTAATACACAGGACAGAATTCAAGAATATAAACAGTTTCTACACGATCATGCCACTAACCTGAACTAGAAGTGGGTTACCAAATCTCAAAGCACTTTCCAAGTTCTTCCTGAAAGCATCATCCAAGAAACTTGTACGAGTTATCTTACGATCTTTATATTCATTCATGATAAACTCTGTAGCTTGCCCAGAGGGATCGATTATCAACGGATACCTTGAGTTAATAATAAAACACTTTCATTATTTAGGTTTTGACTGTAGACAGTGTCTAAGCAATTTTATGAATTTACATTGCATTTTAGTCTCAACTCTAAAACCTTGTTTATTCTTTCGCTAAGCTGAGGCAGGTTCAGTGACTCACTTCAGTTTTGAAAGGTAAGATTGGTATTTGGGCAACAAAATAGCTTCAGTTCAAGCCACCTTATTTTAGAAGCTAAGCATAACACAAGAGGCAAGCAAAGGTGAATGAGAGTTTTTATGTTTACACATGGTTGAGAAGCTTTTACCAACGTTACAGGTTCACACACCAGTGAAACAGTGCTTTGAAGGAGCTACTGTGTTTCAATAGGTGCAAACCCTGCCTGCTGCGAGAATAAGAACTCTCTGCTTAAGAACTTCACATCTTAGACTGAAGTACCTGTTGAAGCGCTTGAGCATGATGGCATTCTCAGTGCACAGGTCATCTGCAGGCAGAGAACTCGCCTGCCAGCGCAGCCGCTCATCGGCATTGGAAAGGTACTCGGTCCTTGCGATGTCTGTGCGGAACTGCAGGAAGCAAACGCAGTTAATATTTAACTTGACATTCTCCAACCAGCTGGTGAAGACATTTTAAGTAAATGCAGCTCTAGGAAGTGTTCTTTTCCAACACCTGGCAATCCTAAAGCTTAACTCCTGCAATAAATAAATTTATGGTTAACTTATCATGACTGTATTTTTACCTGGATATTTGCTTGCTGCAAATGGTGAGACCATGTAGTGAACAGATTCTGACGCATCTGCTGATCAAAGTAGCCAGCATAGGCAATAAAAGCTCCTGAAAGTAAACAGTCTCCTGCAATAGTGGACATCTGGTTTTTGAAAGTTTCACTTGTCTTCTCCCATCTTTCACGTTCAGCAGAAAGACTCTTCAGAAGAGCTGTGCTACGGTTTACCTAGAAATAAGTGGTGAAGTAGATTCTTTAGATGATGAAATGTTCTTATATTACAAATCTCTCAGAACACTTAAATTCTGACTCAAGGCCCAAGTTACATTTAGAAGCCAAGAATGAGATTAAATTTGGGGTTCTTCAGTGCTAATTTACTAAGTCGATTCTAACTGTTACCTTGAGGAACTGAAAAGTGATAAATACTAGTACAGTAGCAACACACTAATGAAGAGATCAAGTACATAGAGAAATCCATCTTCCTCTCCTTGAAATCCAGTAAAGACATTACAATCACACTACAAGACTTTCTACATATTTTAAACCTTATGTGAACTGTCTTGTTAATCAAGTAGCAACAAGAGTTGATATTTCTCTAACTCCAGACAGGTTTCTTGAGAAGCCTCATGACACCCAGAGATGAAACAGTTCAAAGGCACTGCACAGGGGAAGCAACCAAGTCCACTCCCAAGTTCGAAGAACAATTCCATTTTGGACTGCCAAAGATTAAAGAAAGAGAAAATATTGGTATATGAAGTCTTACTTTTGCTTCTACAGCAGCCAAGTCTGCCTTAATAGCTTGAGCCTCTGAAATCAGTACTGCATATTCTTCTTTGTAACGGGCAATACTGGCCTCAAGATCACGAATCATCTGCTCCACTTCATTTGCTTTCTGTTGGTTGTCTTTGGCATCATCCTCCAGCTTCTGCAGTTCATTGCGCAGAGGTTCCACTCTTTTCAACATATCAGCATAGTTCAGCTGCAAAAGGTAAATAGAACCTTTACACTTTCTAAAATGACAGGAACCACAGCATTCAGGTATATACTATCAGCTGTATCTTTTCAAATTTATGTACTTCTGACCTGTGTAAGAATGAATAACTATGTAAGAGAAACTTAGTATTGTTTATCAGTCCCTAGGACTCTAGTTTAAACTAAACATAGAAACATAATTGCTTTTTGCAAGATCCTTGTACTGCTCTGTAGCTTTACACACAGTCATTCAAAAGGTTCAGACCACATTAAGAAGTGCACAGCACCGTTTTACATAAATATTCAATGGGGTGTCCATGCCAGTACTGTGCTAACCTGCCCTTCTTAGCAGTGAAATGAATAAAGCTAAGCCACAGAACAATTAGGACAGAGCCTCTTGGTAAATTTCAAGTTAATTACAGTCTCTCTAGATCATGCCATTCCAAGCAGGCATAGTTTTAATGAGCCAAGCATTTTGGTGTATTGAACACCAACAGGCAAGTAAAACCATTCTTGGGTATCTCACTCTGGGGGTAAGATCCCAAAGCCTATTCCTTTAAGAAACTTGAAAGTCTGCCTTGAGTCTGTTCTACTCTGAAGCAAGACACATGCAGTCTCATTAAGAGGACTGCATTGCATTTTTCAGTGCAGAACTGTCTTGTCCTGTAGAATGACACCACATACAGAAAATATCCACCAGTGTTCACTGTAAACCTAAAGCTTTTCAGTACAAAGGCTGTATCACAAGCCAGTAATTCTCTGGCACAGCACTACATATTGCATAAGCATATATCTGAAGCATCTATCCTACTTAAGCAAAATAGCTTGCAATACTTAGCTGAATAAAGACAAATTCAGAGCCTTTAGACATTGCTATGTGCCAACTGGCTCACTCTTTTCACCTTGTCTTTGCTTCCTCAAACTGACTTTACCTGTGCAATTGCCCATTTCACCATAGGTCCACAGGCCAGTGATGCTCTGTTTACAATTTCATAGTTGTAACTTGGATTTGACAGGTAGTTTTTCTTCATCTTCTCCCGGATGGCATCACTGCAAGGGAAAAAGTTTTACAGATAGCATGAGTACACTGTATGTCAGCAGAGGTGCTCAGTAACCCTGTACCTAGCCTGCCTTCCACAGCTGACAAGAAAGATTTCCTGTCAGTTTTGCTGAGTAGTAGCTGGGATGTTCAACATGTTGTTTCAGAAATTACAGCTTACAGGTGATAAAAGGATTTTATCAATATTTAAAGATTAGTCATTCACAAATTGTTCAACACTGCTCTGAAAAAACTGGAGCTGGAAGGGAATTCAGCTGTCTCTAGTCTGACTTTCTGTTCACATTTAGAGCCAGCTAGGAAGCTGACCTCCTAAGCTGAATAAAGCCCTCAGCAGCCTGGTCTGTTATTGCTGCAAAACCACTTTTAACTGACAGTGTGGCTTTGGACACCAACACACTGCTTTGAAACCGTGCTATGAAGTCACACAACAAGCAGCTGCTTTGCCCCAGTTTTCATCACACACCTTGGCTTCAGCTGTCTATTCCCTGTACCACCTGCATGTTCACAATGTGGAATAAGCTGGTGTCAAAAGAAGTCAAGTGCTACCAAACAAATTACACAGAGGAAAGTCCAGTTAAGACCCTCTGTTTTTTGTAAATTATTTGTTCACATAAATATCTCACACTTGCACTTTACCTGATTTCCTCAGCAGAGAAGTTAACAATGGTTGGAATGAAGTTCTCTCTCATGATGATGGAACGTATTTGTTTCCAGTCAGTGGTGCTTTCACCTAACAGCAGGCAGATGGACTCCAGTGCCAACTTAACAGCTGCAGGTGGGTTAGCCATGGAACGGACCTCTACCAGGTGCTGCTTCTTTATTGACTTCACAGCTAACCAGTGCCAGAAAGATGAAGAGTGTTGATTAGGAAGAAAACAAACAGTTAGCAAAGCCCAGCAGAGTACCCTGGATTTGTACAAATGCTTCAAGATTCTAAAAAGGAATATGAGGTTAAAGAAGCAGACACATTGAATAACTACTCAATTACAAGACACACTTCATGAATGTCAACTTGCCAAACGGGCACAGGCAACTTACTCTGCTGCCTGAAAACAATTCACTCAAACCAGTAATTTGTCTACCCAGTTTAATGAATGGTCAGCTTCACTGTAAGCTGTCTGTGCAGCAGCAAAGCATCACTGGTCTTCCTACAGCTGGTCTGCCAGAAACTAAGGCACAAGCCATAGAAGGAGTATCAAGTATCAGATTGGTACTATTACACACAGAAAAAGAAAAATAGCACAAAAATCAGAGCTCAATGACCGTGAATTCAAAAGAAGGGATTTCTTCAACTCTATTCAGCCCCATGCTAACAGCCTACACTTTTATTAGACAGGACCAACCCAGATCACAAGAAAACGCATTCCCATAGACCAGTTTTAGATTCAAGACCACAGTGTGATGTCTTGAGGTGCTCACATACCATTCTGAGCTTCAATGACAGCAGGCTCCACCTTGTCAAGATCTTCTTTCACACTCATCTGCTTGTCTGCAATGACCTCCTGCTGCTTGTGCAGCTGTTCCTGAATCTCCTGGCTCATAACCTATAAGGAAATTTCACAGACAAAATACTGCTTTTTAGAAGCTGAAATTCTTCCAGTACTTGCTCTGTAGGCTCTGTTTTGTAAATATATATTTTATTTTGTAAATAAAATAGATGCTATGCACAGAGATTTAACGAAAACTTTTACCTTTTTCTTCTCAGCTTCCTGTTGATCTTTCACCATCTTTTTCAACTTGTCATTGGCTGCTGCATTTTTCACCTCCAGCTCCTGACTCTTTATTCTTAGGTCACGCCGCAATTCTTCCACCTGAGATTGATTGTAACATGGAACAGAGAATTCATATTGAGCATTGAGATCTATTTACTCACTCTACTTTAAAGAGGGCAAAGTTTTAAAGATACATACCTGATCAACTGTTTCCTTGATTTTTCTAAGACCAACATTCAAATGCATTTGCTGTTCCTCCAGTTCACTTCGCTTCTCATTGAACAAGTTGGCATAATGGTTGATGAAGTCCAAATAGTGGCGTGGTGTGATGGCCATGGTTCTGCCTCCTCGTTTTGCCAGCCGAGCATTAGCCTTTAGGGAACAAAATGTTGTGGAGTATGCACTTTTAAAGATTTATTTGGATGCCAAGGATGATACGTTTTAGGAAACTGGGGCATGATGCCATGGCCTAGAGGTAAGTGTAAGTTAAGCAGTGTAATAATAACATACCTGGTGAAGAGTCTGATGCACAAACACACAGCTATTAACAATAGCCTCCCTGTGTGATGGTGGCTGTGGCAGCTTATCATACACAACTGGCATGTAATCAGGCACAATGTAATTTGGTTTCTCAAGATCCATTTTGCTTGTGAACTCTTTGCCAACTTGGTACAGTGCCTCGGTTGACCAGTCTCCAAACCAGTTCAAGACACATCTAAAATACAAAGCATTTGTGAAGACTTCCCCAAAAGCAGTGTTTTAATGGCACCAGGAAAACATGTTGGAATATGCAGCAGTTACCTATTGAAGAGTGCAGGAGAGGTAGCTGCCCTGTCCTTCAGGCCCTCAGAAGATGGATTCATAGTGAACACTACATGGAGATTGCGAATAACTTGGCTGGTGAACCATTTGTAGAGTTCTTCATGTGAATCTAACATTAAACCTTCTTTCTGTGCTCCTTCTTTACACTGAGTCATGAGGGTAGCATATTCATCTCCTTCAAAGAGACCTGGAACCTAATTCAAAAGAGAGTTTTGTTGTACTTTATGGTTGTAAAAAGGTGCAAAAAAATATTTACTTAAAATCTTCTTACCTCTCCATTGGCTAGGAGAGTGTTCATTCTCTCCAGGAACCCAGAATCCAAGACATTTGACTCATCCATAATAAAAGCTATTTTTTCATTTTTACAGCCAGAACGTCTCAATACTGTCCTAAGGTCTTCATCAAAATCTTCACCTGTGTATTTTCTGTGAACCTGGTAGGAGTTAACATTGGTCATTAACTTTTTGGTTTAGCTTTTAATGGCATTTTAGGGGTCAATATATAAGTTGGAATTTTGACTTACAGGTTTTTAGAATTAAACTAGCACACCAACCTTAATTTGGTAGACACTCAAACCGTTCATCCAGGCAACAAATCTTGACAGGGTTGTTTTCCCTGCTCCACTGACTCCAATTAGCAGCAAGTGGCCCTGTGGCTGACGGAAGATTCTGAAAAAGAACACAACCAAGTCTGACTGATAAGTGTTAGCCACTTACTTAGGTTTTTCCTAGAACACCTAAGTTTCAAGTTAGTACCAAAACTGACACACCTTTCCAGATAGGATCCAGCTGTCTGGAGGCTGGCAGTATTTTTTCTATAGACAATGAGACCATGCTCCATTTTTACTGTATAATGAAGCTATTCTGTTTTAGAGTAACTCTAAATACTGCTTACACAAACAGCAATGGAAGTCTCAACTTACCGGTCAATTCTTAGCACATGATCCAGGACTTCATTGAACAGGACAAGTGGTACATCAAGTTCTTCTTCATAAAAGACTTTAAGCCTAGCTTTCACATAGTCTCTCAATTCTTCCTGATCCACTGGAATATAATCCTAAAAGAACCAGTCAATACAGCACGGAAGTTAGGATTAAGGGAATTTGCATATGGGGTAAATTTATGAGTACATGAAAGCAGAACTACTAGAATATTAAAGTAGCTATCCTCTACAAAAGCTTAAGAATATTGTACTCATTTAAATTGCACAGGAACATGTCCAGTGCCTAGAGTGCCACAGAGATGCATGATGTTTGAACACTACATCTACTGAACTTACCATAAGCTAAGCCTGTGCTGCCAGTCACCAAACAGACTGGGAAGTTGCACTACAGACTTACTCCCTACCCCAGTTAATTTTAAACAGCCTTTTCTAGTCATTTACTATTGGTCAGAGATGGGTAGCAAGCTAGGTGCACTTTTGCCTCAACTCACCAGGATTTGTACAGGTTGCCCAGATGGATAACTTCAGATTATAAGAAACAGGTCACCATAAAATGTGTAGTATCAGTATTGCTCAAGGATCACTACCTTATCCAAGAGATTCCATAAGGAGTAACTGTCTGCACTTGGTAGTGTCATACTATTCTTGAGAAATACTATTTAATGCTCCCTTTATATCCTGTGGTAGGTCTCACAATAGCATCCCTGACATAACAGCTATTAATTTTGTGCTAGAGGTCACTTTAGATAATCACAGCAAAAATTTCTCAGAGATCAATTTAACAGAATGATGGGCACTGATTATCACTTCAACAGTCATAAGAGCTGCTCAGTTACATCCAACCTATTTAATTTTTTTTTTAACTTGCCTTTGACAGCCAGTTGCTGTACAAGATAGGTCTGCTCATAGCCTTTTCTTTGTCAATGTTGGGGAAGTGTTTCAGAGCAACCATGTCAATATTCTCATCAGTCCAGCGCCTCTCCTCATCTTCCACAAGTCTGGATAAAGAAGTAAGCCAGTGAGAACAGTTCTCTCTAACAGGAGGATATAATCACACCACATGGCAGCACTATAACTGAAGTCTATTTCTGCTTTGTGCAGATACAACTCCCAAGAGAGTCAAGCTGGAGTGAAAGGAAATAATCTCATTGGTATTCCAGCCATTTAACATAAAGCACACTTTAGTTTGATGTTCTAATGAAAGTTTGCAAGGAGCAGGTAAAATAAATTCTCAATTTTTTTTGCTTCCCCAGCTCATGATTGTTTTACCTGTCCTGGAAGAGACGTAAGGCTTCGTGGGCCCAAATCCTGATAAGGCCTTCAACTGGTAAGGTTTCTAGTGGTCTTAATGCTTCAAATATGCCTCTGACCCACCGAGTCATTTCACGAGGTGAATAGATGTAGTGTGGCTGCGTGTCTTGAGTGAATCTCTCCTAAAAATTTGAACTTAATTAGATACTTTATCTCAAAGTTGCACCATATCTTTTTACAGGCCTTAGCATTTCAAGATATGACAGCATAAGTCAATCATTTTTGCCAGAACTCAAGTAATTAGTTGAGTTCTTGTACACATATTATTCATGTGAAAGACAAACAATGCACGTTAGATGATTCAGCATAGAAGAAAGCATTCTAACTGGAGTTTGGAGTTGCACTTAAGAAGTTACCTGAGACATTGTGTAGAATTCTACCATAGCAGCAGTGAGAGGTTCTGCATATGTGCGAAGTGATGGGATCAGCCTCAGCATTGCACGATTGAATGTTCCATATATCTGAGTAAGTGAAGCTGGACCAGGATAGTCCACATAAACCACAGGAACATGTCGTAAAAATCTAAAAGATTAGCATATTACACAGTACAGAAGGTCAAATTACAATATGTATTCTCTTCATTATCTCTTTTGCCAAAATTAAATAACTGCTTGATTCAAAATCATCATCAGTAATTGTAGTTGGTTTGATTGCTCCTTAATGACTTGGACCAAAAAGCATTCTGAAGTGTTTCAGACAGGTGATTCAACAGACTAGTACTGTGTCCACTGCTGGGATGTCATGGTAAGAACCAAGCAGCAGGTAGTGCAAAAGCAAGGAACACAATTTCAGCACAGCTATTGTTAAACAAGTGTATTAAGAACAGATTACATAATCAATGCTTCGGTTTTGACTCCTATTCTGTTGTTACATAAAATTTACTAGATATATTACCTATGTGACAGAGGTTTTCTTCCAGGATCAGTAGGTGGATTACATGCACCAACAAACTGAATTCTCTCCAGTTTCACCCATGTCTGGTCAGATGTACGGTAGAATCCTCCATGTTCCACCATCTGGAACAAAAACATAAAAATAAAACCAAATCAGTGGAACACTGTATTTCCCTAAAAGTAGCTCTTGTGATACAGTTGATTACAAAGAAAAACAAACCTGTCTAATGAAGGATATGACTCTCTGTGTGCCATACTTATCCATATCTGGCAAGTTGATTTCATCACAGAACAGCACCAGCCACTTTCCTAACTGCACAGGAGCCAGCACCACTCCATTAGGGGTACGCCTGTACTCACAGTAGTGATCAAAAGTTTTCAAAAGCAGTTCTGGAGTGGTAGCACTAGAAAAGTTGAGTCCAACCACCTTAAAAAGAGAATAGTGAAAAAAAAATTAAAATACACTAAGGCCTGAAAGAGAGGGTATCACGAGTCCTGAAAACAGGTATGTTTGGCTGTTCACAATGGAAGTACATATACCATCCATATTACAGGTATATTACCACATATATACAGCCATATACAGCCTACATAGTCTTTGCTTCCCTCTGCAAGTTCTCCATTTACCGTGCAGGAATGCTTTTTGGACAACCCTGTATTTTGGAAATCACAGCCTCATGTAACTGTCACTCCACCTAAATACACAGATGCATGAGAGGTACTCTTAAACATTTGCACAGGTTTTTAAATACTGAATGCAAGAAATGCTCCTCTGTTACTGAAGTGACAAATGAAGAAAGTAGTTTTAGGCTAAGAAAGTTGAGAAATGAATTTGTATTCTTCTCAACACAATTTTTATTTTTTGCTATATATACATATGACTGACTGAGGCGAAGCTATCACTGAGTTCTGGCTAGGAAATAATTTCCATGCTTTTAAGATTTGCTACTACTCTGTAATTCATACACACACAGTTGTGTACCTCCATGTCAGGTAGAGCTCTGAGAGCACTGAAGAGGGTCATGGTCTTTCCAGAACCTGGTGGGCCACAGAGCACCAGAGGCTTGTGTTCTGCCAGCCAAGTGTACAGCAATGCTTCATGGCGAACTGTATCTAGGGTTGGCACTACAACATCAGGAGCTGCAACTTTGTGTGTTTCAACTTCAATTTGAGGAACTTTGGATTGCCATGGTACCCATTCACCTGTAATGGACACCTAGGAACACAAAAATATGATCAGACAATTTAGAACAGGAATCCAGCTCAACCTTAGTTTAATTTAAGTGACATCAAATTTGATGTTTATTTAAACCAGCTTGTTTGCTGAATGGTGAAACTGTAAAATTTAACATAGTCAAGCGGTTTATTCTCCAGATTTGTCTCCAAAATCTAAAGCAAGCTTTTAAGAAAATGAAAGAGCAACATTTCCAGCACAAGAAAGGTTTACCTCATAGTCAATTATAGGTATGTTAGGTGCAGTTGGCAGTGGCACAGTGGTGATTCTCCTAATGTATTCTCCCAGCTCCGCTCTCATTTTCAAACGACTGTCTCCAGAAAGAGACCACAGTATGGCATAGACCAGGTACCTCTGTAAGAAGCAGCAACAGCAGCTATTGGTTTTAGAGTAATGGAATGAAACTCAGTGAATAACTCAAATCTAGGCAAACACAAGAGTCACTTAACAGCAGCTGGCATTTACCTGGATGTAGCGCTCCAGCTGGTCGATCTGCATGGGGAAGTCGGGGTGGTTGGCGTTGTACTGGGCCACGTTGCGGCAAGCTTGGTGCAACATGGAGAACAGAGAGCCAAGGCAGCGCAGGCGGGTGAGGTCCATAATGTGCTCCAGCTTGAAAGCGTGTTCAAGTGCCTTGGTTACCAGGCCATTGGATGTGAAATACGGCTGCATTATTGTTGCAGCATCTCTCTGAATCTGTTGGGGGAGACAAACACTGCTCTAAGGGTTTGCTTCTCATTTGATTAGCAGGCAGAAAGAAAAGATTTTGTTTAAGGTTTGAAATGCTTCATATTAAAAAAAAAAAAAAAAAAAAGAAAAAAAAGAAAAAAGAGGAAGTCAGCTTTTCTATGACAGGCTGTCATAAATTCTATGTATGGTGATACAAGTATTTTTGCTACTTAATCCCATAATGTAATCTAAGTCATACCTGCAACATTGGGGATGCTGCTTCTTCTCCTTCATCTTCTTTGCCCTTTCGCCTGCGCTGAGCTTCTTCCTCACCTTCATCCAGAGGAATGCTTCTTAGTCTGGCCAGGAAGTTATTGAATATCATGTCTGTACTGAGAACATCCTCACTGAACCAGACCATACCACACCTTGACACGGTAGCCAAAGTGGCATATTTCAGATCCTGTACTTCAAACATGATACGCACCTGAAAAACAGAAATTTAAAACAAGAGTTTAAAACAGCCAACCAAAAGCACAATACAAAAACCCTTCCCCTGAAAAAACCTTTTAAAATATGCAAATTCACATTTAAACTCTGAATAACCAACATCAGCATTATACTGTCCTAAGTTCATCATTATTAACACTTACCATAAGACTTACAGAATTAATTTTGTCTTACAGGGTCAGAGTAAGTCTAAGATGAAATGTTGCTAAAAAAACTCTTTACTCCAAGAAGCCACAATCTGAACTCAGTAGTACTTAGCTTCTGATGTGAAAGTAGGACAACACTAGAACATATTAAATTAAACCAACAAGCTTTACATTGAACACAATGTAAAAAAAGTAACATTACATTTGGTGGGAGGCTGAGACGTTCTCCATTTGGCAGAGTCAGAAGTTTGTTGTCATCCAAAACAGAGTTCAAGTTCTCAACCCATTCAGGGTCTACATCACCATCAAAGATGATCCACTGACGTTTTTGTAGTTCACCTCTCACGTTGTCTATGATTCTATATTACAGGAAATATTCATTAGAGAATTAAGACTCAGCAAGGTGACATTATCCTTGGCACAAATGTACCAATCATTTTGCATCTGTGCTACTAAAGACTTACTTTCTCAGGACATGTGTAAACAAGCCATCTGTCCATTCCCTGGTGTTTGGATCCAAAGTACCATAGAGGTGATCTTTGCTGATTGCTTTTGGATCTATAATGTGAGCAACACCTTCCACACCCTCCAGCCGTTCAAGGGCCTTCAGAAGTACTCTCCAGGCCATGCTCTTCCCACTTCCAGAGGGACCAACCATCATCAAACCATGATTTATCTGTGTAATCTGATACAGCTGAAGAACCTGTAACACAAGAAATAATGTACCAATTAACCTCAGCAGTTAATCTAAGCTTTTAGGTATTGTTTGTTTAAGACAAGAAAAATTAAAAGCTTTCCACCTTTCACAATCTAAAAGTAAATTCAGTCTTATACATAAAATTCAATGCCACATTTTCAGTTTTATATTTTACCTTTTCAACCCACATGCCACCAACTTCTTCTCCATCACCATAGGTAAGGTACATTTCCTGACACACTTTCTTAAGTTCCTCTCTCAAGGCTGTCATCTCTCCACGGTGATACTGTACTCCAGGGAATACATCAGAAAGGAGACTGAACAGCAGTGGAATGTCTTCTGCAACCAGTTTTGGTACCATCGTTTCACATACACTTTGGATCAGGATCTGCAGAGAGAGAGTCACATTTCATTTAAGATTTTTTTGTGAAGTTCACTTTACCATATGTGTTTGACAAAGAACACTTCACTAAATACTGATTAAGTACCAGACCAGGGTAGACTTAGTTGAAACAACTACTGATGTGGTTTCAGCTTTGGAACTACTTAATGATTTCCTATTGATTTTCAGTTTATACATGTCTAGTTTCTTATGTCTCTTCATTATGCTTTGGCATTAACTGGTGAGATGCTGAGCAGCAATAAGTGTCATGGATGCACCACCTCATAGGAATGAGTTTTTCACTATGACTAGAAGAGATGTTTAACTTGGTGCTTTTAAGCTATCAAATTACCATTGGTAACTAACATTACTTTGTTTACATGGCTTAATACTAAACGGTAAACACTGAGGGGTTACTTTCTTTGTTTATTGTGCATCCTCTATCACAGAAGTAAAGAACTCTGCACACACGTTACCTCTTGCTCTGGCAAGTTCTCAGCGATTTCTCCCTCATCCACAACTTCACCACGCTCTTCCTTCTCCCGCTTTATCTTCTGAATCCTCTCCCTCTTCACATTACCTGCACTAACCAGCACACTCTTCAGTGCTCTCAGGCCAAAATCATAGTGACTCTGGGAGGACAGCTGTTCATCACAAAGCCTAAGAAGCAAAGGAGACAATTTGATTCTCAATATGAACCAACGTAACACTCAGTAAATGTCATTCTTTACTTGAAACTATTGCTTGAAATGATTGCTGCACAATGTGCTTAGTGAGTTGCAGAGAATATTACAGCTTTGAACAGTAAGTTCAACTGTTACTGACTGGAGCCAAACTTGTTACTCACTTGAAGAATGGTACTATCTTATTGGCAAGGACTTCAGCAGTACGGAAACCTTGGGAGTACAGCATGACCTGGGCAATCAACTGACGGTCTGGTTTTGTCATTGCCAAGCTACGGAACAACTTCTTCAAATTGTCAGGCAGATTAGATCTGCCTGCATAGCCAGGATTCATGGTGATGAAGATAGCCATGTCAGGGCTCACTTTGACTTGTTTGTTCAGCAGCTCACAGGTAATGGGTGTTGCAGCTGAAAAGAGAGTGCATTTAGTTATACCTGAGTCAGTGATAAACTGAAGTCACAGTTTATTCTGCTTTAGTTTCCTACAGTAATGGACAGCAGGTTCTCCAGTACTGCAACTCAAACAATATAAATTTCTACCAGCCAAAAGTCGTATCAAATATTTAAGTTTTGACATAAAGTAGCTTCATCCTTGCATTATTTGCAAGAAATGTAGCTGAGCAACAAAACAGCATGAAGGATGTTAGAGAAGAATACATACTCTTGTCATAGTTGGGGTTGGAATGCTCTCGCAAGGCTTCCTGGATGCACTGAACTTGCTGTGAAACTGCAGAGAGCATTCGCTCCTCCAGTCTGTTGAACTCATCAAAGCAGCCCCATGCACCCACTTGGCAAAGTCCCACAAAGATGCGTCCCATTGCCTGCACGGAGAGGGGAAAATTCACTCAATTGCTTCAGCAGAGGGAGCAGAGAAGAGCACTTTACACAATGCACCCAAGGCAGGAAGAACTTGTGTTTATTTGCAGGTTACTGTATTTGTAGTACTGTAAGAGTTGTGAAAGGGTTCTGATGTTCAGCTTTCACTGCTTCACAGAACCACACAAGACAACCATAGCTCCCTATTACTCCATCCTGTACTGCAGTGTGTTCCAAAACAGGCAAACTAAGCCCGCTACATAATGTTTTGATTGCTGATAACATTAACATCAGGTGCAGTTATAGTCCTTTATCACAAGGACAGTACAAGAATTACAAGACATTTCAGAAAAGCAAATTGGATGGCCAGAGTATGATAAACTTTCCACACGAAGAACAACCTTTAAGGTAAGATTCTGTAGAAGGCAACACGAGGGAATATGATGGAGGTCTAGAATCTACTGGTTTCAGATGATTAGGAATCAATTATTCACTGTTTTCTACTACAAGAACTTAGGAATCATTTAAAAAAGGCAAAAAGAAGCTGCCCCTTGATGAAGTGCACAGTGGAACACCTTGGTAAAGGTGCTACAGAACCAAGTGTGTAAGTGGATTTAAGGGGAGAAATGGTACATGAAGAAAGGTTCACTGGAGTATGAATGGAGTAACACATTTCCACTGGGACATCCTGATCTCTTAACTGTCAGAGGGAGGAAGGGAGCTGAGGCAAGGAAGTATCACATTATCACCGAATTAATACTCCCCAGGCATTTTCTTACAGTCACCCCTACAAGCCAAATGCTGGCTAAATGGAATCCTGATCTGGTCTAAACACAGCTGTACAGAAAAAAACCACACATGGGCAACCTGGCAGAGTCTGCAAAGTTTAGTGATCCCTTGTCCATGTTTTATATTTTTTTCTATCTATACACTTGACCAAGATTTTCATTTGAAAACAATTTGCTGTGTTACAGTTTAGAGAGGCATTTCATCTGATTCTCAGTTTGAAGACATCATTAATCTTCAAACATCTCGATAAATTTTCTTAGTTAGAAGCATTCTTCACACGCTGAGGTAAACTGCACAGCTGTGTTGTAAAGGATAATTTGGTAATAGTATAGCTACTTCAGCAGTCTCACACTCTCATCTGTTCCTCATTAAACCAGTACTATCAATGCAAACTACATAGCTTAAGATACTTTCCTAAAGCCAGTCTTAAGCCCCTGCCCCTGTACTTCCTCTTCCTTTCCCTCCATTTGCTGTTAACAGAACTAGCTGTTCAAGAAACCCAGAACCTCTGCTCTAGCAATGTTTTGTCCCACTTCTGATTTAGGCATTTTTTTGTTACAGAGGTTCTATATGACCCACACATAACCAGCTCAGTTAAGACTTATACATAATCACCTTGAAAATAAACACTGCTGGCTGTCCCAGAGTTTTGAAGAGATTCCTACTGCTTGTTAACAAAGACTATATTGTTTTAAACAAACAGCTTACCTGGAAGTCAAATGTTTCGTCGCAGTTGAAAACCAACACAAAGCGGCCAAGTTGATGTCCAAGAGCTTTAACAGATTCTGTTTTACCAGTACCAGCAGGACCTGTTTTTGAAATGAGATGGACAAGCTTTAGTATTTATCATCTGAGCAGCACTGCCAGCTTGTGTGATCTGCCAGCACATGGATTCTGAAGGCTCTGAAGGTTCAGGAGGGTTCAAACAAAATCTAAAATGGTTTTGACCTCCCCAAAAAGACCATTTTGTTCTTCGGTATCTTAGTTATAAGTCTTCCATACGTTTACGTTAACAATGTATCGTGGGGGTGTCCATCCTTTCCTCAGTTCACCCCCTAAACCCCCTCCCAGGCCACATTACAGTCTCAGGAATGCTTCTTAGGCCTTGGCTTACATTAACAGCACCAGTTAGCTCCCCTTGAGCTTATCAGAAACCCTGTCTGTTCCCACAGCTTCTGTTGTCCAACGAGCTCCTGTTTTCTACTTAATAGCCTTGAGACTTATATTTTTTCTGTCTGAGCAACAGACCAAGTAGAAAAATATTTTTGTTGTTGGACTTTTCAAGGAAAATTCCAGTAACCACCAACTCAGATTGTGGCCACGAAGGAAATTTACTGATGACTAAAGTCAGTAATTTTGCAACTCTGTAAACAGTGGTCCTAAGTGAGACCCTTTGAGATCTCCTGGACTGCAGTGAGCTGTGACCAGGATTTCCCTCCCAGTGGGATGTCTCTGTGGAGCTTGCAGTTTACAATGGAGGATTGCCATTGAAAGCTGACAACTGAACCTGAGCTGATACCCCCCACTCCTTGAGACCTAACCCTTCATTTGTGGAGAGATGCGAAGGCATCCAATGTATTTCACTGAATTCAAGGGGAAGTTTTCATAGGTGTACCTTTGCACATACTTCATGCCTGTGTGCCTTATGAGTGTTGCCAATTTAGGACTATAATTAAGCGAAACTTTTTGTCAAGTTATTGCTGTGCTTATAGAAAATCCTACTGAATAATTTTGTTTTAAATTAATCAATTGTTCAAGTGCTGCTATTGTTGTATTGACCAGGTAATTAAGTACTGCTAAATCCTTTGGACCTAAACTTGATCCAGTCTGAAGCTAAGTTTGGCAAGGAGTCCACTCTGACCCCTGTGACCCAATGGTAGTCTCCCTTACCCCTTTGCATCCCTTACTGTTATCCCTGCTTATCCCTCAGTGACCCCAGTCTCCACACAAACCATTTTAGATTGCTTTTAATCAGATTTTTCCTTGCATGCTTTATCTATGTAGTAAGTAACAGAATGAACCTTGCCATAGAATTTGTTGTCCTTTTACAAATTCATATTAAACCTGCCCTTGCTGATAACCTCATTGGTGCTTCTTTAAGTGGCCTAAACCACTCATTCTCATACATATTAGAGAAGGTAAGAATTTTATACACTTATCTCACAAACTTACCAAATGGTGATCCTCCAAGTCTTGCCTCCAGGGCCTGTGTCATTGTCAGGTAGCAGCGGTCAGTGAGAGGAGTCTGTACCAGCTTATCCTGAACCCCAAGGTACTCAAAACCATAGTTGAATTTGGCATTTGCCATCTGAATGGAGAGCTGTTGCAACACATCTGTCTGCTTTGGGTCAAAGTAGAACCTCATTTGGCTGAGCCACTCGAAGGATTTGGAGTTGTCGATCTTGCTTTTGATCAGTGATCTTGTAACATCTCTCTGGTGCACCAACTCAGTGATCTGGAGAATGAAGTAACTCCTTAAGACCACAGCAATACTGGCCAATAAAGATAGGCTAATAAAGTCAAGAATCTTACAGCTTCTCAGATTAGCACAGTGAACTGCCATCACTTAGAACCATGACCTAAAACCAGTCTCTGCTTTAAAATCTGTTGCTACAAAGCCAAAACTGGCAATGTTGCCTACTGTTGTTAATGAGTTTCCTAGTTTACAGCAAAGCACTTTGGTCCAGTTTGCCTGTTAATCCCTCTATGCTATTAAATTAGGTATTTTACTTGCCAGAAACCAGGTATTTCCCTCTAGAAATAACCCAGGATGATTTTAACTCTCCCCCACCTCCAATCCCTATCTACAAACAAAAGCATATTATAACTCCAATAATAAGCAACTTAATGACATATTTCACATTTGAATGAAAAAAATCAGTAACTTCCATACCTGGAAGATCAATTCACTGAGATACCTTAATGCATGATACCATATTATAGGCTGACTAGAGTGAAAAACTACAACCACCTACATTAAGGATCAGGCCTTAATGCTAACTGCTTAAAATCACACAAAACCTTTTCCTGGAGGAATAGTATGTCTTAGATTGATCAATTTTTTCATTAACATTTAAAAATGCTGACCTGTAAACCCTGAAGAGGAAAGGAGGTTTTTACTTACCAAGTGCTCCAGTTTCCTTCTGCGAAGGGGTGGCTGCTCCATCAGCACAGAGTCTGCCAGGACATTGAGTGTGACCTCAACATTGGCTAGCACAGACTGGAGAGGACTGTTGTCTCCACCTCCACCATTGAGGGCTGACTCCACATTCTCAGACCATGCAATCTGGGCTGACAGCACAACAAGCTGAGCCTGTAAAAAAACCCTCATCAGATAGTTTTCCTTGCTGAAGTAAGCAAGCTGCAGTATACTTAAGTATTCCACATTAATACCTGGTATTTGTCAATCCAAGAGATGTAGACTGCTGGATCAATTGAAGTTGCTTTTCCAAAGATTTCTACTTCAGTAACAGACTCTGCAAGCAATTTAGCAAGGGTCACTCTCATTTCTTTCTCAACAAGAGTGAGCCACTCATTGATCTTGGGATGTTCTGTGATGGAGACGGGTGTTTTGAACAGCACCTACAAGAATTAAAGGTTTAAGTCAGCCCACATCCACTTATTTTCAGAATTTTATTTAGAAAGAAATACTGCAGCTATACCTCTTCTCCTTCACGTGAGGATATCCCAAGAACCACAGAATTGTCTTCATTGAGAATAATGCTAGAAACTCCAGCAAACATTTTCTTGAAGTGTTTCTGCAACTTAGCAACATTCTTGCTGTTTCCAATGATTTCAAGCAAGTCTTCATCACCAACAAAGTAGAACCTATTAATCACATAAAATTAGATCTATATCAGAACTCCAACTACCACTTCTAATTTACAATTTGTGCTTCATCCATGGCCACTACATGGAAGTAATTGACAACTGTTTCCCTAACACTGCAAGAGTGCATGAACCATAAATTTGCTAGCAGTTATACCTCAGTACTACCATTAAGTTCATGTGGTCTGTACCATACAGAAGTGTATACATGCTCCATATTGTGGATCATTTTCTTTACTTACCCATCTCTGAAACACCCACAGTAGAGTTTGGGATTGAATTGTCTATCAACCAGGGAGAACTCCCACTCAGTACCTCCCTCACTTACTTTTCTCAGGCAAAGTGACAAACTAGTTGATGACTACAGGTAAGTCAAAATCAATGACCTAAATACTGGACTGTGACAATTTAGACACTGTCCTTCAATCAAATGGCAGAAGAACCTCTTCAGTTTACAGAAATTGGCTGCAATGGTTCCTTAGGCAATATCCAAATCCTGCAACCAGCCACATACGAGCAAGTAAGGGAAGTTTCAGTCCCATTTCTTGAGAAGTAGCTGTAACTGAATTCTGTATATAGACATTACATATTTAAATGGTCAAAACATCTCACATATATGCACCACAGAAGAATTGGCAGAGGCTTTACAGAGGAGTACACCAATTCCTGCACAGAAACATCAGATTACTTCAGGAATCAACTGCTTACCGAGGGAAGGAGGACCTCTCCCTTTCCAAGTATTCTCCCAGTGCTTTCTGTATCTTCCCAAGTAAGTCTGCCAGTCTCTCTAATGATCTCTGCACACCTTGAATGTTAAGAACATCCATCACAAGTGGAGATTTTGACACCTTTTTCATGAGTGCCAAAAATTCAGTGCTGATGCTGCAAGTAAAATAACACAATACATTAGTGCAAACTCAGTAACCACAGGCCTGCAAAATACCAAAGTTACTTGTCTTTAAATGACCACTCCACCACTAATGGTTGCAATGGCTCTAGAACAGAAGTCTAAACTCCCAAAATTCCTCTTTATCCACTCAAGCCTACAACAACAAAATCTAACTTATTTGTAATGTTCAATCTGCCAAGTCCAGAGCAGGTCTACTTATCTTTACTTCCTGAAGAGATGCATAAATCTGATTCTCTGATCTGGAAGTGTGTGGAATGAGTAAGTATGATCAGACCAGCTCAAAAAAGAAGTGGTAAATAATGTTTAAAGGGTGAGATTAAAGGCTGCAGCAACAGAAATCAGCCTGTTTGTTGCAGCCACAATGCCAGAAAAACCCTTGCAGTAACTGACATGAACTAGCAAGGAAAACCACCTGAGACCAAATCATCTTCTAAAAATTGTACATCAGCCTGTTTACTATAAACATTTTCTGCCATAGCTGCACCTCTGCTTGATGAGCTTGTATCTATATCAGCTGTAATCCAGCTGGACCAGGTAAGAATGCAGTCAGTATTTCATCTCAGAGAGTGCTATAGTGAGTTATGAACTTTCAGGCCTGCCCACAGGGTGCCCCAAGGAAGGCAAGAAAATAATAAAATTAAAAAGTTACCTCTGGAACCGCTGGGTCTCCACAGGCAGCAAGTGCTTGATGTCTGCACTGCCAGTAAAGATACCCTCCAGGTAGACCCACCGCCTTTGGACATCTATCCAGACATCAAAGAGCGCCATGATACGGTTCAGCTTATCTTCCCAGCTCAGGGCATCTTCCTCAAACACCTGAAGTTTAAACACTGCATTAATATTCATTTTCAAATTATCAAGTGTTTGACTACTAATAATTATTAGAAGAAACAGTTTTTTGAGAGTTACAAAGTATGCATATAGAATTAACAGTCTGTCGGCTTTAAACAGTGAATATAGTCCCTGCTGACAAAAATATAAACTAAATAGAAGGGGAAGGCAGAAATAAACAAAAATTCTTCAGCTTTGTTCTCTGTTTTACCTTGTAGTATGGTGATAGCTTCATAGCAGACACACTGTTAATGTGCTCCTTGACTTTGTTGAAAAGGTCATCCCATCCACGAATCAAACGACACTTGTTCTGGTAATTGACCAAGTCCAGTTCATAGGTGTTCCACACTTCTCTTATCTGAAGAAACAGATGTTTGACATCAGTAATTTTTGCTCCAACATAGTTAAAAAGTAGAAATGTATTAGAGTAATCACATTTTCTTTTTTTATCTGAAGATTCTAGGCTTATGTTCAAGCTTTTGTTAAAAATATTGAGACTATGATGTGGTTCAAGTCTCTGCAGACACTACCAAGAACTGTTTCATCCAAATAATGCAAGTTTCATCAGAGGAAGTTAACATAGCTCTAAACTGTTCCCCAAAACTGAGCATTCCATGGAGTCTTGGCACTTGTTTCAACAGCTCGGAGTGACAAGTTTACTACACAAGTAGCCAGCTAACAGCAACCCTCTGATTTGCTATTACATGCATACATACAAGAGCTGATACTAGCCTGTTTCAGGAACTCTTCCAAAGCCATCTCTCCCTGAGCCACAAGCAGAACATCTTTGACAATTGCTTCATTTCTCTGTAAATCAACATCCCAGATCTGGCCCAGGGTCAGCTCTGAGACAACCCAGTTAACGTGAAGCCTCTTCATCAGTTGTTTCCAGTGCCGGTCTTTAAGTGCCTCGGATTTCAGTTCAATAACCAACATGTTTATCTATAGAAGACAAGAAAGCAAGTTACATCTTTGAACTTGAATATAAAATACATGCATTTTAGAAATGAGTGTAACTTACCTTCATGTAGCCCTTCAGAAGTCTCTGAACATACTCATAGGAGGCATACTGTCGCAAGCGGGCAGGGAAGTTTTTCAGCTGGTTCAGCAGACCATCCAGGTTTTGCCGAAGCTGTCAGTAACATAAAAGCAATGAAATCTTTCTCTTGAAGTCCTGTGCACATAACCATATAAGTTGCCTATATATTTCTTACAGAAAACTCTCTCTAATGAGACATTAGCAACAGGACGGCTCTTTTAAGCGATATCCATATTTGCCTAAGATGTGGTTACTCTACAGCTGAGAATGTAATTTTATTGGCCTGATTGAGATTTATGATGCAGTCTTGTCACAGGCAGTTAATTTATAGATTAGTGTTCTTTCTGCTCTTTACCTCCTGAGCACTGAACTAAAATCGATGCTGTTTACCCAACTGTATAATGAAGTTTCCCTAACGAGGTCCATTAATGAGGTCTGTGAGCCTATTTAAAACCAGCAGTTTCTTCTCTGTAGATGCAGTCCAATCTCAAACTATGGAAACTGCATAAATTCCCTGTAAGATTACTTAAACTATGACAATCCTCTGAATATTTTTTAGCTTATCTTCAGAAGAAACATACTCACAAGATACTGAAAAAGGTACCTAAAGACTGAAAATGATCCAGACTGACAATGGAGCATATCTATCTAGAAAGGTCTAATTTATAATTTGCATATACTTGTGGCAGTTATACTGTTCATGTATACTAAAGTGAAGTACCTTGCGAGGCTGTACTGAGACCCAGGGTTGTTCTTTCATTTGATCAATCTGTTCCCAGACCTTAGAGAGTTCAGACCAGACACCTTTGAGATCCTGCAGCTCTTCAAGGGCTACCTGTAGTGAAGAATATATCAAACATCAGTAGTTATTCCTAATTTCCTCAAAGTCAATAGCATGGGTGAGTTAAACAAAATCCTAATCCATCAAAAACCTTCAGATAGTTTGCCAGTTCAACCGAACTGCAACAGCAAGAAACCAAGATGAAATTTTCTATCTCAGCTCACATAACAGCTTCAAAAGAATAACACAGTCAAGGAAGACTTCACAATTCTCTGAAGGCTAGAACTGAGTCAGTGTGGAGATTGTGCCCTGCTGTTAGTACAGCATACACTACAAGTCACTGTCCTGAGAGAGAAAATGATAGAACCAAAACATTTCTATCCAAAACTGGTGAGAAGGTGTGTGAGCAAGCTGTACCTGCACACGCTCTTCACTGCCACTGAGCAGTCCAGTATCTGTAAGTTCCAGAGCTTCCTTGGCCTTTGCACACTTCTCACGGTCATCCTTCAGCCTGCCGAATTTTCCTTCGTAAATGGTAAGAGCCTGAAGAGCCTCTTCCGGACGCAGATTTCCCTAAAGTTTACACGCGATACATTAACCCAATAATCCTTCAGTTACACTGAAAGCAAGTTCAAAGCAAAAACTAATACAAATGTTTGTCTCATTGTTTTCCCATTTCCATTTTGCTGCCAATAAGACAATGTACTAGTACGCAATAAGTCTCATTTCATTTTTACGTGCAGTTTTTGGCTTTACGATAAAGGACTTTGGAAAAAAAAAAAAGGCAAAAAGCAGCTTGCATCTGAATCCTCCTACATGCATACCTCTGACATACACTTGTTTCAGACAAAGCTCAGACCCTCAATGAAGTCATTTACTTTTCTGCACCTAACAGAGGCCTATGTTTTAAGGGTAAATTTCCCTCTGCAACTATTGCCAAAAATCAATACACTGACAGGTTACTATAGAACCCTTAAAAAGACTTTACTACCATCTAAAATGAAAAACTGCAAAAAAGGCATAAAAACAAGCTTCCCTACTTCTTACTGAAAAAAATCTACCTCCTTTACTGAATATTAATCATCACTACTTACTGTTACAGGCTTTGTTTTCTCCCAGTCTGTCAGCAAGTCAGTTGTTCGGCTCTCCACTGCACGATCCTCTTGAACTATTTTCATCTGCAGATTTGCTACTTGTTGTTGAATGGCAGAATCCTTCCTACGCATAATGTCATTGAAGGCACCCCACTCTCCTTCGATGTTGTCAATGTACAGCCAGGAGGAAGGAAACTGGAACCTTTGTTTCTCAAGCAAGCGCTGACCATTGCGATAAAGCTACAAGACACAGTTGTTTTAAGTTAAAAAGACAAAACTTCAGCTGCAAGACTAAATAAACATACTTTAATAAATGCTCACTGTAGAGCTCACAGGATTTCTCAAAATATGAAGTTCAAGTCTGTTTTGAAGAGAACTTGAATATCATGAAGGTGAATTTTAAGAGCTAAGCCTGACATTTCCACCAGTCACTAGCAACTGAATCATCAGCAAAAGAGAACAAACATACCTCAACTTGCTTTTCAAACTGCTTGATTTTACGTTTCAAGGACTGCACGTATGTGATGAACGTCACAGCATCTGATGTGCTAGCAGTGTCCACAGAATGCTGCTCCAGCTCTTGACGGGACTGTTAAGGGTACAAATCAGTGTTTTAGCATTCTGCAACGGTTGATCTGAAAGTGAAAAACTGGAATTAAGACTTTTCTTACCTTAGAAATTTGTGAATGAAACTCTGTCATATTCTGACCGAGCATTTGGCCGAATTTGCTGAGCACTTCCTTGTGCCAGGAGTCATACTTCAAGTTCACCTTTGATTGTACCTACAAGTGAATAATGATACATAATATGTCACCCTTGCTATTTTCTGTTATACATCTATTCTGAAATTCAATGCCTTTATTACAACAAATGGTTACAATTTCTTACCTTTCCATAGTCTATGACAACAGGTCCAAACTCCTTTCTGGTTTCTGCATTGTCAAATGTTCCTCTTGCCTTTCTTATCTGAACCAAAAGGGCCTGCCACTTATTCAGGTCTTCTCCAAGACGGTTGTATATGTTTTCAGCCTGCATATCCCACAGACACTGGTACTGCAGCCAAACCTAATGGAGGTATTTCCCAACAGTCAGAACTTCTCCAGTATATTCCAAAATATATGTTTCCCTCCAACTCCCAGGAAAACTGAAAGTCCATGTTCATTTCAGCTGTACCGTTATATCCTGTCAGCCTCCTACCTTGACATACTGCTCCACTTCAGTCACAATTCCCATGACAGCTGAGTATGACTCCTCCAGTGCAGCAGGGCCATCAGGCATCCTTGTCAATGCATTACGATAGAACTTCTCTTCCTCAGACAGCTCATAATGCACTCCAACCTAAGAACCACAGTTATACTTGTGATATACATGAATTTCCAGAATACTCAAGCTTGGTTTTAGAGTAACACATTAATATATTGAGGACAGTTAATTACTAACTGAAAGCAATTGCTCAGACTTAGATACAGCCTCATCACACTTACCTGGTATCTCTGACTCTGAATTCTTGGCAGCGACAGGATTACCATTTTCCAAGAAAACATTTCTTGGTAAAGTTTGTATCTACAGTCTTCAATCGGTGGATTCAAGTATATCACCTGGTTGGTTATTCTTAGTTCATGTACAATGTTCTGCAGAAACAGTAAAAACACCCAGTTTTACTAGCAGATACTGCTACATATAGACAAGAATTTTGGACTTTGAGAAGCACTTTTCAAAAATCAACTTGCACTTAAATGGAAAGAGGAAAATATTTCTCCAAAAACAGATGCAGAAGAAATATTTATCTCCCATATAAGCCTCAGAAATAATTTCTACATTAGCTAATTGACAATAAGATAAAAAAACCCCAATCAACCAACCAACAAAATCTCACACAAAAAAAAACTCCACAGGAAAACTTACTTTGATCTTGGGTTCACCACCAGGCTTATGGCTCATTTGAGGAGCATCTGTATCCATGTCAACTTCTGCTTTGTCATCTGCTTGTCCCAGAAGAACCTGGGTCCAGGCCCTCAGTCCAGCTTGCAAACGAACACCCAGGATTCTTTCAATCTAAAGAAAATGAGGCACATTGGAGGAAAACCTGCATATTCACTGCATGAAGATCCCTACTATCAATATATTCTGACACCAGGCACACAGGACTTCAATATAATTAAACAATTGTAACTGTATTGAAGTAACCTGAAACTTAACAGGCAGAACCAAACAATATGATGGCAACAAGTCTTTGCTACCAGGATAGCTAATTTCTACCACTCTTTACCTACCTTGCTCTCCTGCCCCTTCTAGGCAGTCAAACTGTATCAAACTTTTTCCTTTGAAAGACAAAACTCCCCTTGAATTAACTGACCCCAAAAGTCAACAGCAAAAAAATCCCAACACAGGCTTTGCACCTTCTGCATACCAAAAATGCACTGAAATTTTCAGGGAAAGGGAACTTAGTCCTTGGTGTGACTATAAAGACAATAATCAAAACGTATTTTGCACCTGAACAAAATGTTACTTCTAAACATATACTACTCTTTGATCTCAAACTTACCTCCATATCCAACTTATTGACCCAGATAGGCAAATTTGAGTATGAATGAAGATTTAAATCATCCACAGCTTTCTGAACTCTGTTCAAGATTTCAGAGAAAGTCTTGTGATCATACATGCATGTTTCCAGTGATCTCACTTCCAGGTCAATCTTCTCTTCAATAATGAGCAGATCATCCACCTAAGATAGTTTAGGACAAACGGGATGTTTAGTTTGACAGGTTAGATCAAGGAAACAATAATTACTCAGTAATGGTTAATCCTGTTTCTTCATTTGGATGCAGCAATCAATCGATTTTAGCTATATCAAATGAAAACTGTACTGCTAATAGCAATTTTAGCACTAAAACATCCATCCAGTTGGCCAATTTGTGCTGACTCAATCAGCTGCTTAACCCAAGAGCTGCAGAACTGGTTCTCAGCTATCCAATGACACTTTTGGATAGCCAAACACTACTGTATTATAAACGTAAAAATTTTGCAGAATTTGAAAGATAACACAAACCTTTTCCTGGAAACTGAAGACAGTCTCAGCCAAGCGCTGTACATATGGATCAAGTTTGTATGATTCCCACACGAGTGCAATTCCTTCTGCAATCAAAGCCTGCACCTCTTTCTTCAAGCCAGCGACCAGCAGTGAGATAGTATTACGCTCTTCTACTTTCTCACATGTTCGCTCGTATGTGCGGACACTTTCAATGAGAGAAATAGCAAATGGATAGAGCTGGTTTGCTTGGTGAGCTTTGTTGACAATTGCTAGTGGGACACGGAAACCAAGCCACTTCAGGTTTCGGACTTCTTTTGAAAGTGTAATTATTTCTGGGAGAAAGTTGACTTTCAGTTTCAGGACATTTCCAGTTCGACCTCGAACACGAGTGCTTTCGATGGTGAAAATGCGACCAGACACGCCAAGGTTGCGCTGCTGAACTTTTCTTGCCCAGTCATCAAAGATCTCCTGTGTGTTGAGCTTCATTCGAAAGCTATCTCCATCCTGCTTTAGCTTCTGACCTTCCACATGGTTCTCCCAGCCTTTGCCAAGGACATCCTCCACACGCTTCATGTAAGCGGTGAGCTGCCTGTCAATCTGTTTTGCCCAAATTATAGACCCAGACACAGGAGGCAAGTCACGAACGTGACTCATTTTACACGCTTGACTCTGTGGGTATTGTACTTTAAACTTGTCATGAAGAGACTCGATATCATCTTTCACACGCTGGATCAATTGCGTTTGGTATTCGCGAATGGCACCGCGAATGTGAGGTCTGACAAACAAGGCGTTAAACCGGGAGAAGATTCTGAACATTTCATTGGCATTCTTTGCTGTCCCGAGCTGGTCTCTCAAACGGGCTGTTATTCTTGTTTCAACTCTATCAATTCTTTCATCATAGCGCTTCATTGCTGCCTCCCACGCTTCTGTACCTTCTTTGGAAACATCTAGTCCATCTACTTCCTTAACATTCTCATAAGCAAGATTGACTTCTTCAATTGCATTAGCATCTGCAGCATCAAAAAGGACTTCTGCCACTTTCATATCCTGCGGTTCAGGCACCTCTCCTTGATTTTGCTGGGCAACAGCTGTTACCTACATTAGAATCACAGTTTAGTGAGTTGGATACTTCAAAACTTCCCTGGAAGTAGCAAAATGCAGCTGGTTCTAAAAAACATTGTACCAACTCCCTACCATTAAGTGATAAATTCTAACAAACTTTCAGTCATGCTTCAGACTTCACTCCCAGTAGGAATAGGGCAACACAGTTACTTTACGAACTTCCACTACTGTGCAGCATAATCTCATTTTCCACTGTGGTTTAGCCAAGTTCAAGGATTTAAACACTTATTAATCTCCTGCGTGTTATGTCTAGACTTGCTGAGTTTATTAACATGAGCATGTATTATGCAATGTAAGTCTGAATTAAAGCTAAGCCTATTAACAAGTGTTCAAAACTAAACATGGAAACTGAATGTTACATTTGTGTTGGTAGCTTCAAGTCATAGTAACACTCTTGAAGAAGCCACACAGATTTTCTGTTTGGTAACAACCAAGATTACCTGAGGTCGCAAGACTCTCACAATGACTGCTCTCAGCTGCTCATGCTGACGCCTGAATTTCCTCATTTGATCAAGACGACTCTGGAGTTTCCTGTGAGCGGGATTGATGCGCCACACCATCTTCAGGTTCTCTTCTCTTTTTCTCTTCACGATATCTCTCAGCAGAACTTGTAGCTTCTCATATTCATCATCCCAGGTTTGGAATACTTCAAAGCATGCAACCATTACCTGAAAAAAGTTTTAGAACAGGAACTTTAGCTCCCAAATTAAATGCTTCCTGAAAGTCACTGTCCAATACAAAAATACAGCAACCAGTATCACAAAGCCATGAACATACCTTTTCAAATTCTTCATAGGCAACATGCATCAGTTTTCTGGTTCCCAACACTTTAAGCAGCTGAGAGCTTAGGTCTCTTGAAATAGCTTCCACTAAACGCAATGCCCTTTGGATTGGGTATTTTGTGTTCCTGATTTTTCTCAAATGGGTAAATATTGCAACAAGGGCCTGCCTGATTTTGTCCAGCTCCGTAGCAGACAGCAAGTCATTCAGTGGAAAGTCTTTCATCAGTGGATTATAGTCATTCACAGTTTCCAGTGCCTGTTTCAGACCTAAATACAAAAGATTTTGAATATAACCTTTCATTTTAATGACCAAAATCTCTGTATGTAATTAGTGCAAGGTTCCTCTAAACAGCATTGTTCTTTGTACCACAATGTCCAAGTTTTGTAACAGTTTAAGTTCTGTAGGACATCTGAAGAAAACGTTATTGAATAGATATTTTACCTGTGTCTGTATCAAAGCTGACAGTTGCATGAAAACGTTTGCCATGTTTTAGAATGTCCAGAGTCAGCAGAACTTCTGGGCTTTCACGTTTTTCCTGAATGCGGTACAGAGCCCTTTCCAAATTTAACCAGAAGCTTATCTCCTGTAATGCAGTGCCTGATGCAGGATCTCGATCTAATTTGGTCACCTTCAAAGCAATGGAGGGAAACAGAAGGAAGATGGAAAAGCATTTAATTTATATGTTTCAACTGTAAAAACTTCCTGTTACTAAATACAATTGAAGCATGCAACAACTGCTAGGTTTTAATAATCCAACCTCAGACAGTTTTGGCACTCCTTCTTTGAAAAGTCTAGGAACTGAATGCAACATATGGCACGTGTAATTCCAGAGACCCTAAAGGTTGGTTTTAGGACCCTCGTGTAATAATGTTCAGCATAGCCTAAAAATGTCATCTGCCTGCTTTCCTGAGCAGTGTCTGTGTTCTGGTTAACGGCAGATGAGCCAGGCAAGGTAACAAATGTTTTATGCTCTCAAGTAAGAAAAGACAACACTGTTCCATGAGCAATAGGTGTTTCCTGTGTAACAGGCAAAAAAGTATCTGAGTAGTATATGAGATACTGTTTTGAGTAATACCAGCAGAACAGGAGTTCTTCTGAAAAGTAACAGGCAGAAGTATGAGACTACAAGATAGAGCTGAGGCAACCATTGTGAAGTGGTTGTGGATGCAAAAGGAGCAAATAACAAAACAGGCCAGTAAGATGTGTTGCTCTCAATCTGCTGTAAAGATCTGAAGAACAGTTACAAAATTCACAGAGTTACTGCCAGTTACTTGAGTCTATTACAATATGTATAAAATAGTCATACTCTCGGCTACTTGTAGAACAATTTAGACCGGATTCCAAATTTAGACTAGGCTTAGCCTTATTTTAGACTAAACTTAGCTTCATTTAGACCAATGTCTCTGGTGACTCAAAAAGGTGGTCTCAGGTCTTCAGAGAATCCTGCACAAAGCAGCATTTTACCAGTTAAAGAAAGAAGAAGATACACACTACTACACAGAAGTTCTTATTACTTAGTTGCTTTTTTCGCCATTTTTTATTTGGTTACCTTTTGTATTTCTCTAATCCAGCGGTTGACTCCAGACTGTAACTGATTAAGGAACAATGGATCCTCAGCCTTCTCACCAAAATCTGTAACCTTTGGTTTTTCTCCACGTTCATAACACTGCTTGGCAACATTAGTAATGGTTGCATGAATTGGCAGACTGATCTCTGGAATTTCAATATTCTGTTGCAAATGCAAGAGGCCCATTTCAAGCTCTGCAATCTTTTTCTCAACTGAAGGAGCCATCTTATCTCCATCCCTGAAAAAGCACAGATGTTTCCATATAAGAAGCCAAACCAAAAACCATACATAACACATTCAGACCTGAACTGCTTCCCCAGAGTCAACAACAGCATCATATGCAACTGTGTGCTTAAAAAATTCACATGATTCACTTTGAAGAGTCACTGTTGGTTTTTTTAAAATCATTAAACACTTCAGTTTGTTAGCACAGAAATGCAGTATTTATACTGAATTACCTGTCTGCTTTGCCAGATTCTCTGATATAGGACTTGAAAAAGGGAGCAACAGCATTGCTAATGAAAGAGTGCAACGTTTCATATGGAGAATCTTCACTGAGAGTGAGCACTCTGAGCTGGGAAGACACTGGTTTGTCGGCATCGATCACTGCTGTACGTTTGATGAACGCCAGGCTATGGAACAGAGAAGAGAGTTACTAACTAATCATCTGAAACTTAAGTGACAGAATAACTTTAATCTGACTTGAAGTTTAGGAGTCAAATGGTAACCTGCATCATCATACTTCATAAACTTTCTTCTGAGAGACTCGACTACACCTTTACAGTTCAGTAATAAGCAAGCTGAGCTATCAATAAGGACTCTGAAATATGGGCACACTAAAGAAACACATATTTTACAAAGCCTCAGAGTCAAATATGAGCGACAAATATGTAAGAGCCAGACTTAACCAAAGAATATTGAACCCAAGTTGTGTATGTTACAAATGCCTGTATGCCAAAATTAATAACACTCTGTTTCTTTAACCCCAGAGCTAGAAGTCCTAGGTCCACTCCTTTCAGCCTCATGACACACCCTTTTTTAATCAGAGCCTCTGCCTTGAAAAGCTATTGTCCCACTTGAATAAAAACACTGACTGAAAGCACCAGGTAAACCAGAGGTAAATTTGCAGGTAAAGTAGGTAAATCTGCTTGTGCAGGTTTTACATATATAGAAATGTTAAGATCTATTTTACTAATTCACCTGTTTGACTTTATTCCATAATGAATGTCAGTGCTGATACTGTAGGAAATGAACTCTTTTTCCTCTTCTCCTTCATCTCCCACATCCTCTGCAAAAAAATATAGTATGTAAGAAATACTTCAATTCTAGCACATCTGCCACTCCTTCTCACCCACCTTCTGTGATTATCAGACCATTTTCTAACCTTTAAGCTCCACACCAAGTTAATTAACTAAATTAGGTCAAATGTAGCTTTGCAATATCTCTCAGATGCAGAATGAGTTCACTGTCTTTAAAGAAAACTTCATTAAGATTTAGGTTGCTATCAAAAATAATAAAACATTACAGTAAGTGAATTATAACTCACATTCTGAGAGAGAAATCTTCAATACAGAATGTGCATTTATCTGCAGAGACATGTTGCCAGGACAACTATGCTTCAGTGAGAACACTAAAGAGCTGCTTTTTTCTTTCAAAGGTGGCCTTGTATTTTCAGATTTCTATTTTGACAATGATTCGGAAATTAAGTCTCTGAACAACCAAAAAATTTCCTGACAGAACAAAAAGCCAAGCCATAGGAAGTACTCAGGCATTAGCACAGCCACTACATCACAGATGATGTAATTGCTGGGGATGCAGGCAGCCGTGCTGCAATGCAGTGATTTCAGTGCAGAAGGTTACTCCCTGTTGGGGGATACACTCTGGCTGGACACATTACAGCAGACCCTGTCCTGCTCTGATTTCCTTAAGCCCTCAGGAGATACAGCCTCAGCATGTCACATCTGTGGCCTCAAGCACCAGAAGCCTGGTCACAGAACGACAGAGCACTGGAGACCACAGGAATCCCTATGAGAGCAGCTGGCAGGCTGCGAGCTGGTGATACCAGAGAGCAGCTTTCATTATGCAGAAATAAGGCTCCTGTTCTATGGTACTTGTAATCCATTATCTACCCCATGCCATGTAATCCACGGACAAGCTTTAATAATAACAACACTATTTTTAATAGTGTCAGAGCTCTCCATATGCTGCTAGAGGTTTCAGATCTGTTAAGTATGAACACCTGGCTGACAATCATAAAATCCACTCTGCCCAAGTAACTGCTATTAAACCAGAAGACATGGACAGAAATAGCCTCTGTGCATCATAAATTAGCATTTGGCTTTTGAAACATGTAATGAATCTCTCAATTTCTTTTTATGCATACATATATAACAATACCTATGCCATGAGTCTGGAGATAACTGATCACCACTATCTTTTATTACTTCCAGCCTGAACTAAGGATAACCATTCTCATGATCCAGGCATAGCAAAAATGCAGGATTCATCTGCATTAATATTAAATGATTTTCTTTAAATCTTATTAAGGACTGAATTCATAAAAGACAGATGTTCTTTTGTTCTCTTCTAGAAAATTAACCCTACTGAAAAAGAAGTCTCAAACTCTGGAAGGGGAAGGAAAAGGATAATCAGTGGAAATAGGCAAAAAATAAACAACGATGGGATATTTTTAAGCAACATCTGAAGCTTACAATGCATAGACACTGAATGAAAGAACCTTCCTGATGTTTCTCTCTGTGTGTAGCAACTGCAGGGTGTATATCAGAATGTTAAACTGTTTCTGCTGATATGTTAAATAATGCAATATGAAGTATGACTTTATTAGGATTTGATAGATAAGGAACAGAACCACCATCACACTAGGAGTAGCAATCCAGAAGCTTAATAGGTAGAATTTTGCAAGGTCATGCTGGCAGGCAGGTAGCCATTTACAGACGGCAGGGGCTTGTTTAATAGTAAAAGCCTGCATTATTAAAGAAACCTAGCTGTATTTTGTCACTGTTCATTAGGCTGCATTCTGTGACAATAAGAGCCTGTTTAGCAACAGATTTGCTGACAAGTAATTTTCAACATAAATACTCAGTTACGGCAGCATGTGAGTAACAAAGACACTCAAGCCGGAGTCTCAGCCTAACTGTGGTATTTCATGCAACATTTGATGCGGTACCGAGCGCAAGCAGCACGGCCACCAGATTTCGGTAACTAAACAAAGGCACTGCGAGGTCCACATCTTCGTTTGTCAACTACGGGAGCTCCTTAACGAACCATGAAACGACGCTTTTTACA
>VZTR01018456.1:11077-23123 GCA_013400775.1 Chaetops frenatus | reverse complement strand
GTAGGATGATTCCTGCTTGCAAGCAGACAAATACATCTCATGAAACCTGTCAGCAACCCTAACGAAGGACTGGAATTGTTAATGATTTGGAAAAACAACATTTAATTGTCAAGTAGGGTGCTTCTCAGAGGATATCCCTAAATTTATTGGTCACATGGTCCCTTCTGCTGGTCAGAAGTACTAGTGTATTTTAAATTTGATGTTCACTGGCAAAAAAAGCAGCATTAAAGCTTCAGTGAAACTTTGAAGTCCTTCAACAAGGGGAGTCTAGTATCTTGCTATGTTCTCTTAAAACATTTCAGTTGACAACACCAAGGCAACATTTTTTCAAAGAATCAAGAGTTCAGTGGCTTGAGTAAGAGAAACAAATTGCCAGACACGAAGGCAGGGGAACTACACAGTATGGAAAGAAGAACACAATCTGTCAAAACATGGGTTTACCAGAACTAGCACTTTTTTCAAAGCTAGTGATCAAGTCCTTAAAAATGAGAAGAATCAGAAGAAAAATAGAAAAAATATTACAGAAGCTGAACNCTAGCAACTTCAGTAGCGGGACTTTGGCTGCAGATAACTCAAAGCAGGCAACATATTGTATGGATACACTGGACTAACATATACATAGAAAATACTGCTGTTTATATTGCTTTATTTATTGACCCTGCAGAAACAATTCTTTGCCAAAAGAAATGCTTAAAACAAGAAAAATGACCAAAGCCACAGGAACACTCATGGAAAAACTGAGTGCTAGTACTAAGCTCAAGAGAGCACCACATATAAACATTTTAAGTGGCACAGAAGAAGAACAAACTTCCGTTCTTTATCTCACTATTGAAGATAAAGGGATGTACATGTCAATGCTGCAAAGTGTCATAAAGAATACAGACTTACTTAAAAAGAATTACAAGGGGTAATGGCTTTAAACTGATTGAGGGCAGGTTTAGTGTAGACATTAGGAGGAAATTCTTTTCTGTCAGGGTGGTGAGACACTGGAACAGATTGTGCTGAGAAGCTGTGTACGGCCATCCCAGAAAGTGTTCAAGGCCAGGTCAGACGGGGTCCTGATCAACCCAGTCTGGTGGAAGGTGTCCCAGCCCATGGCAGGGGCATTAGAATTGGATGTTCTTTAAGGTCCCTTCGAATATAAACAGTTTTATAATATGATTATATTAAACAGAAATGAGGAGGGGGAGGCAAGAGCAAGTTGTTGGAATTCATTAAGGTACATAGCATTTAAGATTTTTGGTTGCTACATAAAGAAATCTCTTGGTTAAATTTTCATTCAAAAGAGTGGCTTTTCATTTGATTATGAGGCTTTTAAAGTAATATATTTTTCCATGTAATAAAAAAAGGCTGTTAGAATCAAATGAGCTATTACCAAACTAATTAAACAGCAACTGGAAAAAAGAAGGAGAAAAAAAACCCCAACACCTCAAGAATCCTACAGCTTAAAAGAGTCTGAAAGGAATGGGAAGCACATGTTTTGTCAGACCCAGAGTGAAGCTAAAGGCAGGTGCTTTACAACACTAATCGTCTCTGAAATCTCCAGTCACTGGGGAATCCAACATTAGCAGCAGCTATCTCCTAACTGAGAGATTCCACTGCGGTTTTGAGGATAGAGGAACTAAGTAATGACATTTAACTGTCAAAGATTTAAGATGGGAGATTTTAAGGACTGATTAATAATGAAATAGGAAAAAAAATCTGCTGTCATTTTAAACTACTTGGCATAATTTTTACATACTAAACAACCTGAGGCACTGAAATTACTGCCAGCAACTTTTTTCCAGGTGTACACCATAAGTCTAATGACAATAAGAGTACATCAACATTGAATAATATGCACACCAAATTATCTATTGATTTTTCACAAGTGGACCAATGCCACCCTGAACCAAGCTCTTGCTTTACAAAGCGTTTTATCAGAAGTCAACTGTTTTATCAGAAGCCATGTGAAATTTTAAAAAACCTTAAGAGGATATTTGTAATAATAGTTAAGTGAAATAGGGATTTTTACACTATATTAAAACATTTAAAAACAGAAAGTGAAAAGTAAGAGAGATAACTGCATAAATATTTTAAAAGCATTGTAGCATAAAGAGGAAAACACGAATGCTTATACAGGAAATGACATGTGAAACAAGCCGAAATAGGCTTGAGCTAATGAAATGGAAATTGTACCTGAAAATTAGGGAGAAAAATGGCAAGGAGGATAATCCAAATAGACAATGGAAGAAAAAAGGTGTCTTAAGAGGAAAAGAGAGAAACCAGACAAAGAACTCTCAGTAAACCTTTTTGGCACACATACAGTTAATATGACACAAAATCTCACTTTTAAATACAAATCATTAAGAGACAACCCCTCAATTTCATAGCCACTAGTATTCTCATTTCAAACATTCTCATGTTTGAAAACTTTAAAATTGTTTTTAAATGTATGTAACAGTCTCTCTGAGAAAATGAAGCACTACTGTCATGAGGCCAGACCTGAATTATGTTGTGTAACATAACTGAAGTGTATGGTGTAAGTTAGATGAAGATTTATATTAGGTAAACTGAAGTAACACATGAACCTGAATAAACTCTGCAGCTCTGGACACTTGGATGAAGTAACAGGTAATCAAGCGTAACCATCTGCTATAAGCAAATGCACAGTCTCCTTAAACACACCCAAACTCCACACACCAACCCCTAATTCTAGTCAGATACTGCTCTGAGCCTGAGGAAGAACTTGTCAATCAACAGTACCTGTCACACATCCATGATAGATACAATTCAAAGAACACTCAACCACCAAAATGTAAAATAACTTGGTTCCTTCTCCAGAGCCTGACTGCCTCCCTCTCTCCTCACTCCCTGTACATTTGCTAGACCTGGGGGCTACTGCTTGCTTTCTGTTGAATGCTTCTGAATGCCAAAACTGGTGAATTTAATGATGACACTTAGAATAATCATTAAGAGATATCACAAGCTGGGTCATTTGTAGGCTTTGAAATAGATGACACAATAAATTACAAAGCAGAAAGAAAAGCCTTCCCGGCTTTTCTATGATCAAACTGATGTGTTTCTCACTCCAAAGCAACCTAAAGCAAATGCTCAGTCCCCATGCAGGAGCTCTGGTTAAGTTATAAGCCCTTTCCTGCTTGTCTGAAGCAAATATTTATTTTGAAATTAACAAAAACTTCCATAAACCTTCCTTGATGACAACCTTGATTCAGTTTTCTAAATTCTCCACTCTATTTAAAACTAGAAATAGGAAGGGTAAGTCTTTTTTCACAGGAGGAGCTTAACAGCACAGGTCAAATGGAGATGCAAACTCAGGTCCTAAACTGGTGATCAACATCTAAAGCATCTCAAATTGTCACACATCATTACAAGAAACACCGACGTTGTTATGCATTACTTTAAATATGAAAGTAATAACAGAATTTGGTTCTAGAGGCTGTGCGAAGCCACATAGGTGGCAGATTTAATCCAAAATGCAAATTAAAGACCCTCCATAAAAATCTTTAAAATGAAGAAGTGCTTCAAATTAGTAGGCTTCTACAAACAACTAGAAAAGTCCCAAATGAACAATTTTTAAATTAGTTTAAAAATTTTACATGTCATGTATCACTTTTTCTTTTGTGTAACTTATAAAAAAAATACTCACCTCATAAAATTCAGATTGCCATCAGTAACAAGAGCAATTATGAAAATTGAGACAAATCTGTCACTTCCACTACTGACAACAACCAAGAGTCACATCCCACCCCTAAGTTTAACTATACTTTTATAAAAGAAAACTTCATTGGCAAGTTACAGCAGAAATGGTACCGTGTGATTTGTATGTACATTAAGTGGAATTGATTAAAGGATGTGCGGATGTGGCTTTAAAACATCCTGCACTCAATGTGCCATTTATCTCAGTTTTATCACTGGAGACAGGATGGTGCCCACAGAGGGCAGGCAATCGGTGAGGCTGCTGAGACTCTGCTTTCACCTGTACGAGGTGTCCACCTCTGGCAGAAAGGTTAGAGCATAAAAGCCACATCCCCCAGATGAAGATCTTGTCTGCATATGATGCAAATAACCCTGTATCTGTTAAATACTGCTGGTGCTCACTGAAAATGTGCAGTTTACAGTGCAGTTTCAGTAGCTAACTCTTTGACAGCACATGGAATTAGTTAGCTGACTTTTCAGAAGTCTCAATTAATTATCAGAAGCTGAAAAGAGGAATGGAAATAAAAATTTTCCACAGAAACAGACGATACTTCATTTTTACCTTAAAATGTATTTTGCAGCAACCATCACAAAACAGTATGAATAAAAATTTGAGGGCATACATTTTTGCTTCCTTGAAAGGGCATGCATGTTACTCCATGAGTCAGTAAATGTAATGTAAAAATTCCAGAGGACTACCTTCCTATAATTTCATGGTATTTTTAGCTCAACAAAAAGTCCCCTCTAGAGACACTTTACAGTCATGCCCTTAGATATTTTACATGCAGTGTGAGCACTTAACATCCTCATTGTTTCCAGCAGAAGAGCCCATACATACACTCTCCATATTGGCAAGAGGTCTATACGAAGGTAAAAACAACCCAACAAAGTCAAGAAAGGAGGAGTGACAGAGAACAAAGGGTAAAAGCAGTAGCAAGGTGAAATACACACTCTGATAGAAACTGATGCATGGTTAAGTGGAGAGTAATAAGCATGTCACCATGTTAAAGACAGCAGGAATAATAACTAAGCAACCTCCTTTAAATCTGCTATTAGTCAAATATAAAAAACAGTCCCCATGAGTTTCTTTATATTAAAAAGATATCGATCTTTTACAAACATACATTAAAAACCCATCAGTCTATGTCTGGCAATGTCTGAATGTCCTCCAAAAGATCTAGCAAAACAGTACAAGAAGTAATACAATAACAGAGTCATTTGTACCAATATCAGACCTTTGAAAATTCAGGTGACTATCTAATACTAAGAGATGAAACTTTTCATAATTTTATATCTACAAGAGGCCTAGGTTCATTAGGAATAGAATGGCTGCTTCTCCTTGAGGAAGATGGCCTTGCTTCTTTTTGAGGCAGCACTTTTTAAAAGGAACAGTGGATGGGTTTCAAAGCTAACAATTAAGTGTACAAGTCTTTAAGCAATGGTAAAGAGCAGCAGTGGCTCAGAATTTTCTATGAGAAATTGGAAGCTTTTGGCAAGATGGATGACTATGAGCTCCAGGAGTCAGGCCATGTACCAAGAGAGTCCAGGAGGCTTGGTAGGAAGGTAACAGCCTGAACACAAAGTTGATACTTACTCTCCTCCCCTCAGGTTACCAAATTATAATGGGCTAATGGGGGAGGAAAGGGAAGAACAAGCATTTTCATCTCCTTTAAATCTCAACTGAGGTTTATCTGTTAGATCAAAACCCAGCAACAACTATGACCCACAAGCAGGACAGAAGGTGCGTGCTGACCATGGGAAATCTATTGGATTGGCAGGACTAAAAAAAGTTTTGAAGGTCTTTTGCATGGAAGTATTGCCACAAAGGTACAAACAAGCCTTTCATTTTAAAATTTAAATTCACTCAAAGAGAAAACAGAATTCATCACCACTATGAAAGTATCTCTGAAGAAAATTAAGGTGTCTCCTCCTCCCAGGAAGACTTTGCTCACTTCTCACAACAAAGGGCAACTGTAGCTTAAATGTCTACTGAATTTAAGTGTGCTAAAGAATTAAAGAAAATTAAGATTTAAATAAACATATGTGCTCAGATGGAGTAAGTTCATCATCCTTAAAATACCTGCTTATGTGGAAGGTACAAGATGCATGCAAAGGTGAAGATTATAGTTAGACAGAAAATACAGAAGGAATAAACTAGATTAATCTTCTGCTGTAGATTATACTAAGAGGAAAAAACCAGTATCATGAAGGTGATTTTGAGATTTTTACATATTCTTTTATAATCAGAAAAGGCCAGTTTCAGAGTATAATAAAATATTAATACCCCAAAAAAGGCAAACTCAGCACATGTAAAGGAAATTATGCTTGAAATGTATCAAGTTCTTGGAAACTATTAGAAAGTTGGTAAGTGACAATTATCCTGGGATTTTTATATTTTTAACATAATGTTGTTATAATGCTGGAAGATTTCTACAAACATGTTGTAAGGATGTGCTAGAAATGACACTGTTCAACACTTTCATAAACACCACAGAAGATGAATAGCAAGGTCACAAACTTTGTTAAAAGCTGTACTCATTGTCAATTCAAACTTGTCAAAAAAGGCTAGAGAAAAATCTCACAGTACCGAGCAAATTAAGTTAATCTATTAGATCTTTCCAAAAGCTGATAAATGTAAAGAAATGTGAGTGAAATAGCTGCCCGTGTACATTTATTAATTCTATCTTTTCCAGAAGGTATGGACTGCTGCTGAGCTCCTGACGGAAGATTTAGAAATTAATAAAATATCCTTTTAGCACGCCAATATTTTAAATACTGCATGCAGTTCCAGTCACCCATCTTTAACAGTTTGCTAAAACATGGTAAGAATAATTTAAAACATCATTAACACCAAAAATTGTAAGTTAACAGAAGTACTACTAATAGGCATGCTAGCGCCAAGTATTTAAAAAGTCTGCCTTAGTAACTAAAGAGAAAAAAAAGGGGGGGGGGGGGGGAAAGAGTTGACAATATGGATATTGCTCTTTGAACTTAAAAAAAAAAAAAAAACAACGTACATTTAAATTCATATTGTAATATTTTTAAGTTACAGCAAGGCCAGTAATTTTTTGGTTCCACAAGCACTAAAGAATGACAGAATCAGAATAATTTACACCAGAAGGGACAGTAATTTCTACCAGTCTAATCTCCCACTACAAAAACCCAGCTGCTCTCCAGTCAAAGTATCTCCAATTACAGAGATTTCACAGCCCCTTTTGGAATCTTGTTCCAGCTTTTAACCACTTTTTTTGTGAAAATATTTTTGCCTTGCATACAACTGCAATCTCCAGTGTTTGGAAGTCATATTGGTTATTTTTCATTCATTCATTCACTGTGGATCTCTGAGAAGAGCCTGGCTCTCTGCTCTACATTCTCCCATCAGTCAGTCAAGGATTAAATCTCCCCTTAACCTTCCTTCCTTCAGGCCAAACAAATCCAGTTCTTTCAGCCGCCTTTGTACATCATGAGGTAAAGGGTTACTGTTCTGTGTGCTGAGTTTGCTCTGTACTACTTCTGAAGTGAGAGCTTTGGGCTCTGCTTCCCATTTAATTACAAAATGGGTAATTTTTTGATTCTTCTTTTAGCTCAGACACAATTCCTGCAAAGCAAGAGTCTAACAACAGTTTTTATCAACTGTGGTTAGACAGAAGTATTTTCAGGTCAATTATTTTTCAAGACAAACACACGATGGATTCTTTCTAAAATGAAAGTGCCGAGCTCTTCTCCTTTAAGATATAAATTTCTCAATAAAACAATGATCTTTCATGACTTTTGAGGAATATGCAAATTTCTATCTAAATACTCAGATATTTACATCAGAGCAACACTGCCACTGATATTTTTTGCCCTGAAGAACACTATGTAAAGATGGAAACTGAACTACCTCCCATGATCCTTCACTCAAGATGAATATATATAAGCAACACATAGAAAAAATGAATGGAGTTAACATCACATCATCTTTGAAAAAAAGCCAAAGCATCTTCCACAAAATCTAAAGCAACAAATAATGACAAATCAAACCTGTCAAAAAACATTTGCTGCTCTGGAAGGCAAAGGAGAAGGATGGACAATGAGATATTTGAAACATGTTATGGCCTACAGGAAGCATCAGTTTGAGTTAACATAGTATCAGGGTGTTCTCACCCTTCTTCCCACACAACTTTCAGTATGTCTTGCAAAACATCTTGAAAATAATTTTTGAAAAGCATGAACAGACATTACCAGTTCCAGCCAGTCAACAACCAAGCCATTGAAGTAACCTTTACATTCTGCTCATTCTGCCATTTCAGATCAGAACAGAGTTTTATATGTATTTTGTTCAGATATGTGTCTTGAGTTTATGAAAACATTGGCATCTGGGCTACTTCTATGCTCTGACAAAACAATATTAAGAGATTTTTCTTATCAATACTGAACTGTACTTCTAATGAAAAATGTCTGCTCCCCCCTGTGTATTCATATTCTGTCTATGGAATGAATTACTATTATTTTCTCCCTGTTACTGCACTTTGTACTACAGTTATGATTTTGAACACTCAACAGTAAATATGAACTGGTAACTCTGAAGTCTAGTGACAAACATTTACTGTTTGTCCTAATCCATGCTGCTTTTACAGCTACTTTCTCTGCTTGAAGTGCTAAGATGGAAATCAAAATATTTCCTTTTCCCAAGCTTCACCTTGTTTATGTGGCTCCTCCTGTCAGGGCCTTGAATGCACTTCCATCACCCTAGGGGGTTAGCTGCCAGAAGGGCTCTCTAAGGAGGGATGCATCCTGAAAACACCATTCAGATCTGCTTCCCTCCTTGCTGTAAAACTGCTAAATTCATAATACCTAATAACCCTCTCTGCTGTCTTAATGTCATCTTGATTGCTAATGGCCCATTGATGTACAAAAGATCCTAAAGGAGCTCTCCATGCAGATATCCCATGATGAGTTCCTTCAGCTACATTTGTTTCACAAGGTCAAATCTCTATCCAAGATCACAAAGCACAGTAGTTATTCCATGGCTGTAACAGCTGCTCGAACTAAAATTCTGATTTTTCTGGAAGCTTTACATCATTCCAATACAACTAAGTTTTCAGTTCATGATGACAGTCAACTCAAGGAAAGACCAATGCAGCAGTAGCATAACTTGGATCCCCAGGAGAACCTCTTGCTGACCAAAGACTCCCTACCCCAGCAGGCCAATCACTCTCAGCGAGCCATTGGTTTCAGCACAAACAGATAATATACAGCAATGGTGCCACACCACTTGCATTTAGCATGGATTAGGCTCTTTTGGTGCTTGTTATTTTCCAACAATGGGTCAAAAGTCACTGCATTTCTGATTTCTACACACTGCTCTTGAACATCTGCCAACAGACAAAGGGCATAGTCTCGCAGTACCTGAATGAAGAAAGAAGAACAGCTACACTGACACTGAGCAGGGTCACTGACAGTCCTGTGGCTGCTGAACAAGGGCACAGTGAAGAGGGACACCAGGACCCTGATCAGTGAGGCACATGACAGGACAACCACACAGCTACAACCCAGCTGAGGCAAAAACCAAGGCCACGGCCCTCCGTCTAAACACAGCTCCTGAATCAAAGGGGAACCCCAACAAGACTCACAGCTCTTTCCACAGCAGTCTGAGTCAGGATTACACGGCTGCACCACAGCCGAGGTGAACCTCAGCGCTGTCAGCCAGATGAACTGCTGGAGGACGGGGTATTTGTGGCTGTGACATCTCCTATCCTACAAGTACCTACTGTTCCTTCTTTTGGTGATGTTGCAGATACCAGGGTCAGCAATGGCAGTCAATAAAATTCTGACATTCTCATTTCCTATTCATAAGACTTTAATATAATTTTTAAAAACCACTTGGATCTGTTTTTCCAATTGCATTATTCAGGTAAAGCTGTAAGCAACCCAGACAAAAAAGCTGCCTCCAGTTCCAGATGCACAGGAGAAAGGTTCTGATCTGGCATGACATTGGAACTTGCTAAAAATTTCCTTTTATACTGCAAATGGGACATATTAAAAAAATGATCCAGGCAGAGAAAGTGTTTGGAATTAATCTAAAAGTATGATTGCATTTTTTATTTTCAAAGAAGTACTAACTGTGTAGTCCAGAAGGCTTCACATATTTTTTAGAAGCAAGATTGAGTTCAAATATGGTAGCTACACCATCTCAAAATTTAAAAAAATTTATTGAACTGGTGCTTAAGAAAGATTTTTTTCTATTTCAACAAACTATATCTACAAGAAACACCCAAGGGGCTTATGTCCCTACCCCATCCTTGACCTTGAAGTTTTAGCTCTTACAGTTGCCAAGAGGAACACTTCTACTAGAAGTGTAATCCTTTATTACAACAGATGATGCAAAAGGACAAGTGTAAAAGCAGCGTGCATTGGCACAAACAGTAATAATGTGTCATTAGCCTTCAAAATTACCAGTTAATTTTTATTGCCATTAATTTTGTATGTATTGCTCTGACAGCCTTCATTTAGGAAGCATCAGTACTGGTAGCATCAACGCAGCTGGTGACACGAGGTTCACACAAAAAACCCAAAGGAACTTCTGCACACATGTAGGTATGGAAGAGATGCTTTGCTCTCCCAGTGTCAAGAAACTCCTCTGGACTATAATACCAGAGACCCATTTTATTTCCTGCCACCTGAAAAATGAAAAACAATCTCCCAGTTACTTGTAAATTGCTTGCAAGAAAGTCTACTCTCATAATCCATTAAAAAACTGAAACCAACCTAACAGAAAAAAGCCTATACCACCCAAAAAAGCCCTAAACCACAAAACCCTTTAACCTCTTCTTTACTACTGTATTATTCAGTGCACCAAAAATGTAAGTCTTGGGAAAGTAAATTTCAGAGCAGTTTCTCAAAATCCATTGTTTCCACAATTATGTATTTCAATGGAGCAAATGCAGAATAAGTTCAATGACAAGAACCTTGTTACCATACTGAGACAAAGGATTAAGGACAACCATTGCAATATTTCATCATTCTGATTTCAACCTTGGTTTGTTTTCCAAACTTGCACCTTTAAAAAATGGTATTTTTCCCCTTCCAGAAGGCAGCATCTAACTGAAAATTAAGATGATTTGTGCAGAGTGAAAAGCAAAGGCTTGTCCACAGGCCACACAGCTCCATTTATATTCCCTTGACAATTAGCACAGTTCCTATTTGAAATCAAGGGAATTTTATTGCATTTCCTCCCCAGTCACAGATCAAAATTAGTCTTCTAGAATTCATCCATTGCCACTTCAGACAGAGAAGGATACAGCTCTTTTAAAAGGTAAAGAAAAATCATGATTTTTAAATACCTGAACACCCATGCTCCTACTTAAAAGAACAGACTTCTGGAGAGTTGGGGTTTATAAACGTCCAAAGCAAAATTTTTTCAGTGTATGGAGTACTACTGAGAAAAAAAATTTCTTTCCTGTACTAACATCTAGCCTGCACCAGTGAAAGCTGAGAAGCAAAGGTATTTAAGAATGGTATCACCTATGTTTTTTGCATATAAATTCCATTGTTCAAGGTGTGCTCATCCCAGCTAACACATGTTCTGCCTTCATAAAGTTCTAAACCAGAACCCTAAGGAAGATACTAAAAAACACTAGTTGGTCAAGAGCCAGCTAAAAAATACACCAAAACGCCCATCACAGTGCAAAATTTCACTAAGTTAAAAAAAAAAACACAAAACAGGAGATACACAGACAATATTGCACAGAAGTGTTGTATCAACATGTATTTTCAAATTATACAAAATGCAGTTTACAGTGCACTAATTCTATAAACCCAAAAGAACATATTCTGTGAAGAACTGAACACTCAGAACTGCACAACACAGTAGGCACATAAGAGCTTGCTTGTTAAAGCCAAACCTAATCTTTTCTAGGAAATGCCTTCTAGATACATAAAGGTTATTTCCATAGTAAGTGTCACATCTCTTCCCCCCCTTCCTCTCCAACAACACTTCCAATTCGTTTACAAGCTGCAGTGCACTTTAAGGGAGCTCTATCTGAACAAATCACACAAAAAAAGGCTTTGAAGCACACCAAAGGTTTGCCCTTATTCTANCGTACCTTTCTGGAGTAGTGACTTCACATCCTTTGACATCAGCACAGCTTGGAAGGGGGATGGGAGAGTACGGCAGAAAGCTGTAAAACCTGCTTTTAACTATGTATGCAATGCCTCTACGATTTCTTAAATCTTCTCCAAACAGATTGAATAGAAAATGGGTTTTGCTCTCTGCCGGTTTTACTGCGGCTGTAACAAACCGAGAGGGACTGAGCTACAAAGGACTTCCTGCTCCCCTTCTCCGAGCTCCACACTAGCCATTTAT
>VZTR01018456.1:389-11049 GCA_013400775.1 Chaetops frenatus | reverse complement strand
CGCTCGTCGGAGGGTCGCGATTCACTCTCACACGCACAATAACTCACCTCTAATATGCAAAAGAGCCACGGGCTGGAACGGCCCATTGGAATTGGCTGCGTCAACCACCATCCTGCTGCCAGCTCTGTTACATGTCAACATCTAGGCTCCAGCAGGCACGGCACTGTATTCCTTAAGGCAAGAAACCAGCCTCCATTTTAGTTTAAAAAAAGACAGAAACTGAAGCGCTCTGCAGCTGGAGGGAACTGGCTGGGGAGTGATGTCAGCGGGCGGGAGGAGCCCCATTGGCCGACGGCAGCAACTTCAAATGACACCGAGGNCACCGGCCCCGGCCCCGCGCCGCCCGCGGCAGGGGCGGAGCGGCTGCGGAGATGACGGCTCTGCTGCGCTGGGTTTGGGTTTTTTATTATTACCAGGATGATCTCATTGCTGCTGTTGTACCCCCGCCCCCTCGATAATATTCAGTAGCACCTGCTAGAAAGAGCGCATGCATATTTTTCCTCTTTCCTTAGCCTTTCCTTCAGTACGGTTTCCCAGGATTTACAAACCAATGTTCACTTTAACCGTGGAAAAACACGGCATTAATCTACAACTTTAGCTTTCAAGGGCCATAATAAAAGGTAGTTAGTTCACAGTAAGACACAGGTCCTTGGACTATTATTGGTGATTTAGAAATATAGAACGTCATAAGCATTCCATGAACTGTTTTATCACTGGTTGCTAGTACATACGTTACTAATAGAAATACACATCTATGACAAGCAGGAGATGAAAACCTCGTGTTTCATGCTGAATACTTCTTTCAATCTCGAAATGGATCTGCCTTCAGTTTAGGTTAACGTTGCTAAATTCGGATGTTGCAAAATACTGGTTTTTTCTTTCTAAAAAGATCAGTAATTATAAATAACTTTTAAAACTATTACTGAAAAGTAAAGGGCTAAGAAGCAACATATAGGCATATAAAACAGTTTTGCTGCATAATCTCAGAAGTACAATAACAAAAAGCACAGCAATTGAACTTGTTAGTTCAATTATTTAAGGTACTTACAACAAAACTGTGAGCCTTTTCTTTGTCATAAGACTTGCACATTTATTTTTACAATGAGCTGTTTGAAGGACCATTTTGTCTGCCGGGAGTGATGTTCAGAGAAACTGGCACTTTTACTTGTGCTGTCTCCAAATCTGTCCTTCTCCCCAAATACTGTATGTCACATAATAGTCCACATGATTATGTAGATTACTTAATCTGTGACACTGTCCTAAATTACATCTGCCCAAAAAAGAAAAAGGGGGTGCACATCAGAAGACACTTTTCCATTAGGTAATTTGCTGATGAAAATTTGAAACAAAAACAAATTATAGGGCATATGTGTACCTGGTTAGAAAAATTACATCATACTACAATAATACACTGTCAATGATGAGTTAGAGCTATACTGAATATTATTCTATCAGTGAAGGGAAAAGACTAACTGGGATATAAAAAAGAAGAATATCATCCATAAGACACACAAAGAAATCAATTGGATTTAATGACTGCTGACAAGGCCCAATTTGAAGTAGTACACCCTGGATGTAAACCTGATGAGAAAGCCCAAAGACAACAAATCTTTAAAATATTACTTAGTTAAAAAATAAATTAAGCTCCTTTCTTTGATGTGGTGTGTGGGTTGTTTGTTTGTTGGTTTGTTTGGTTTTAAATAGGAGGAACATGACTGAGAATATCCAAGTACTTTAAAGAATAACTATGGAGGTAAAAGGAATTAATTTTTCTACATTCACTACAAACAGTAAATGCATCCTACCTCAAGGAAGATTAGGTTAGAATTTAAATGAAATCTTCTCACAATAAGCACACTGAAACAAAATACAAGACTGCAAACTTTCTAGTAATTTAAAAAATGACCAAACATAATGCTTGACATAAATGTAGTTGATCCTGCTTTTGACATCAAAATGAGCCACATGAACTTTTAAAACCCTTTCTCTAAGACTACAGAGATTCAAATTCTTTGTCCTTATAATCTAGGCGAAACAAGGGAGGGTGCATCCTCAAAAACTTCATGTTTTTTGTCTATATATCCCTTGAGCATACCTTGGAATCACACAATCATCAAGGTTGGAAGTGACCTTTAAAATCACCAAGTTCAATGTGAGTTTTAGCCTTATAAAACAAAAAGCTACCATAGAGATAAGCCTTTAAAAAAACCTTGATTGAAAAATAAAGCCAAGACTGACCTTAGACAAGGTTTTCTACAAGATTTTGATGGATGAAGGAAAAAACTAAACAACTTGGGTAATGTTTAGAAGTATTTTCACATGAAGGATCTTGTAGCAAATTCTGTTTCTTCTCCCCATCTTAAAGCAGAATTAGATTATTTTATAGTAATAAACCACAGTATGAAACACCAAAAAATACGTTTAAAATGCCAGTTTATCTGGTAACCATATATTTAAGAACAGCTGCTCTATCACTCCTCCTCTCTACTCATGTCTGCTTTAATGGTCAGCTGCTGCTTCTGTCTCTCTGAAACTCTTTGCAAAGATTAAATGGCCAGGAAGGCTGTCCCTGTGACCACGGACACAATTTAACAACAGAACAAAAAGGGAACATGACTTTAGTTACGGTGCCATTTCCTAATTTTTAAATAAGTATGCCTTTCATAGTCAGAGGTTCATTAGCAAATTTTAGGTAATGGTTGAAGAGTAAAGCCCCCTACAAAGTTCTTCATGAGAGTAAATGTGACATTCGCAGCACTAGCAGTCCTATTGGCAGAACACTCAGTCACGTTCAAGAAGTTCTCTCTTGCAGAAAACACATAGCCTGTTCTCATTTCTTTTTTGCTGGACTCTGGTTGAGTCCAGTACTTAGAAAATCACTGAAAAACTGGTTAAAACACCCATATAATTCAGTGTATTTCTGGTGTAATGCTGGCAGGGTACTAGTGGAGCTGAAGTACTTTGATCTTCCTAAGACCTTTTTGCTTGTTAACACCTGCAGTCTTCTCACCACTGTAAGACTGAGAGTACATCCTGCTCAGGAGGTTTGTTTCAGTCTTCCCTTTGTTTCAGTCTTAAAATATTTGATTTGCCAACAAAAGAAAATATTTACTTAAGTTGAATTATTTTGAGCAACTTCATTTGGGAAAAAAATTGCAAAGAAAATTGAGTTAGGAATTGACTTCCTAATGGAAGGGAAAGAATATTAGTGCAAGTGGAACAGAGCTAATGAATATCAATGGGAGGAAGAAGAGCTTACTTTAACAAATTTACGAAGACATTTCTGTTGCAAGAAAATGAAAAACCGTATTAACTTCAGCTATCCATTTTTAGTATTAAATGAATAAAAACCCCATTTTGACAACATAGTGGAAGTGTAGCTATTATAGGTTTCCTCTCATGCTCATCACTTCTAACTTTCCAATGATGGAAATGAAGCAAAAACCTCATGAAGTTCTCAGGATATAACTGTAACTTTTTAGAATTATAGAATGGTTTCGGTTGGAAAGGACCTTAAAGATCATTTAGTTAGGATCCAGCACTATAGCGGATGAATACTCTTTACACTTGGAGGCTATGTACCACCTTTTCAAAAACAAACACTTCAATTAGGTTATTGATTTTAAAAACAACCATTCATCCCACTTCTCAACCCCCACAACACACACAGCAAATTCACCTACCCAAAGGCTGCCTTTATTTCCATTCTACACCACCTACTGTTCTAACTGATAGTGACAGAATCAACAAGATAATTAAAATAGCACAAATTTCTATTTACATGAAGACACTTGGGTTGGTTACCTCTCAGGATTTTCATTTTTTGATTGAGAGAGGATGGGAGGAAATTTAGTCTGAGCTCTAAGGTTATTAAAGGCACCATTCCACAATTGCTGGAATTACTATTCCTCATCAACCTTAGCCAGCCTTGTTGCAGACTGCTTCAGGCCCCTTCCTGCACTCCTCTCTGCTTTACATTTGAAAATATTTTGCTCTCAGCTGCTTCAGCAGTCATCAGACCCACAGCTCAGTTGATGTAGTCCCCTAAGACAAGAGAAAGCCACTTTATTGGCAGGTTAGTTTTCTGCTAACTTAGACTGTGTTCCACGGCAGTCTAAGCTGACCTAAACCTATAGGAGCCACTGCTGCAATCCCCTTTCTTTTAAGGGGCAGGTGCCCAACTGTCTGAAATTGCTGTACAAGGGTTTGTGCAGCTGCATGGCTGAACCAGATTAGGAAACAGCAGAGTTAAAATGAGAAAAGGGTGAGTTTGAGCCATGTTGATTCCATTATCTGGCCCACCAGACAGACACCCAAAAAAGGAACAGGAATAAACAGGACTTGTTTTCTCTGGTAGGTTAACTTTTCCACCCTCCAATAATAGCCTACACAAAACTTACTGTTCTCATAAATGATGTCAGGCTATAAGAAAACATGGATCTCATCACAACCCTGAACAATGAGTTACTAAAAGACAAGAACCTTGTTTTAGAGAAGGAAAGGTACTGGATACTACACATTCTGGAGGAGAAACCATAGGAATAGGAAGGATATGGGCTTCTACTAGATTCTGACTCAATTCCAAAGAACAGCCAAGAGGAAATTTTTCAAGGAAACAGAGGCAGTAAACACCAAGTTAATACCTAGCAATCAAAAGAAATACAGAGATAAGAAAAATATCCTTACCTGGATAAATGAAAGGGATATGAACTATCATGCAGCTTCCTTTAAAAATTCTCAAGACTGAAGCATGGCAAAAGAAAATCCTCATTGAAAAATTTCTAATATTTACTCCTTCTAGTACAGCAAAAATTGGTTAAAAGAGGAATTGGTAAATGTCTGCTTGTAACTGGATTTCCTGTCTCTATCTGTATTTCCTAATATTTGCACGGTCACTGTAGCACACAGGTTCAACAGTGCCAAGTTTTCCTTCCTCCAATCTTGTATACTCAAGAAGTTTTGTCAGTGGGGGTAGGGAGAAAAACCAGTAGCTATTGGTTGAGCTCAGAAAGCTGTACAACACAAAAACATTACCATAAAAGAAATCTATTTTGAAAATAGCATCAGGTACAAAAATGTAATTCCTAGGGCAGACTGCAGAAGCTCATTTCAAATACTGGCACACTATTTTAATCAAGCCCTTTTGGTGCAAAATCCACCAAAATAACACCAAACTCACTGCTGTCTGTGGCCTTATTATATAGGTCATACACAACACTTTTAAGAAACTAAGTGTAAATAATACATTTAAGAGTAAAAATTTGAGACCATGCTAGTTATCCAAAAACCACTGGCTGATATTTATGTGTATAAATTCAATGTTTGATCTGTAGAGTTCTTAAGGAGAAAGAAGATCAGTGCAGCAGCAGCAAAAATGTGTAGGCCTGACTGTAATGAGGATCTATGCAATGGAACAAAATGTTCCTTTAGTAAATGAGGGCATAATAAAAGGCATTTTAAGAGAGATCTAAATTGAATTCAGAGACAGGTTAGAATCTAGAAAATAAGACAATACCACATATTAAATCCTATTTTTATGGATTCTATCCAAGCTTCAGTGGAAACAAGTTTGGTAGGAAATGCTGCCAGTGACAGATGTAGTGCATTCTTCTAACACTTTCGGCTGCTGACTAATGAGTAGGTGTTTGATAGGGCAGTTGAAATGAAAAATGGCTCATTAATCCAAGCCTATGATTTCATGTAAAAGTAGCTGAAGGAAAAACATTCACACACTCAAGCAAAGTACTTTTCTCTACAACCTTTTTTTTTGTAGTTCTTCATTCACTAGCTATCATGTTTCCTATCTTTAAAAAGTTACACAGCAATTCAGACTATAGTCAGATAATTTATAAATATTTTAATATTAATTACTTTGTAACTGCTGATAGATTGTATTTTCCTGTATGAACACCAAATAATTGCCAGCTTTTGGTTTAAGAAATGTATATGCTTACTACACACATTTTAATAATTATTTCAAACATTTAAAAGAAGAATCAATACAGGAAAGTCTGTTTATGCAATACTGATAATGCTTTTAAGATCAAAGTTCAAGGACAAAGTTGCTAAAGTAACAGGACAAAGAGCCTCCACTGTTCTTTTACATATTACAATACATACACTCACTGACACAACCCCACTTATACAGGAAAGAAAAAGCTTCTGCAGTATTTTCCCTGATGTACTTTTTGTTTCAATAAATTAAACACAACATTGGGCTGCCAAAAAAACCTGTAAAAGCACAAACATAGTCAGGACCAGAAGGATAGCATTTAACATACTGAGTTACTCCACTACAGGTCACATACAAGGGAGAAGAGAATGATCTGTTTCACAAAACTGCATTCATTGATATTTTACATGAGAATTAATTTGTTTTGCCTTAGTGTCTTGCCTTAGTGTCTTGCCTTTTAAATGAATTATGTATTAGTGCAGATTATATTTTATAGTAGCATTATCTTGTTTAATCTACCATCTTACTATGCATAAAATACTTTCAGCTAAGCAGCAATGCTACCACCTCGCAGCTGGACACAATTCCTTAACTGCCATGCATGCACATAAGAAGTACAATTAAACTGGAAAGGCCAAAGTACTGCATATTTGTTCTCTACATAAATTACAAGTGGCAGGAGTAGGTTTGTGCAATGAAAGTGATATTAAACATTGAGATCTCCAATTTCAGCCGCTTATAAGAAAAATGCTCCTCAAAACCCCATTAGCAGTCCATTAGCACCATGATTCTCATAAATTCAATTATATTGCACACATCCAGTCAGTCTCTTTTGTATCATGAAAATAGATGCTAGTTTTAAATGAACAGGTGACACACACTGCTTAAGTTTAAAATTATTCCAATAAGAGTTCGTAGAAATTATCAACATACATAGTTGAATTTCTCTGCAATACCAAGAACAAAACTTGATTTGCTTTCTCATTTACATGATATAAGTTTTCAATACTTGTCTGTACTCTGCAGTTGAGAAAAACACAATTTTACATTTTTGACCTCTTGAGCAATTCTCACTTTTTCCTCGTTTGTCATGGCTTCAAAAGTTTTATCAATCAAAATTTGGTAAAATTATTTGTTTAGGTCTCAGACTCAAACTAGAATCACCTCTTCTGAAATTTGAATTCATCAGACTTTAATACTGTACAGATGATGAAAACAGAACTATCTCCTAGATAGCCATTTACAACTTAAAAACATTAGGAAAGCTTTAATAATGCTTGCCTCCCTATCAGAGTCCTGTATCACAGGCAGACAAGTTGAGACACCACCCTAATGTTCTTTTACACAGAACAGAGTCAGAATTTGGCAAAGCTCTGAAGTCTCTGCTTGAAAAAAACAAGAACCATGCTCTCTGCATGAAATGTGCTCAGAAAAATGACCTGTCATGTTCATTTCTTTTCCACCCCCCTTCCCTTTTATTGGGTTTTTCAAATAGATATGACTAATAGAAGTAATAATACTTCTAATGTTGAAACCATGCTAAAGCAGAAACTGACACCATCAGAGGATCAAAACCAGGATTGATCAAACTGTGTGGCAAGATCTTCAACAACAAAATACCAGAATCTGTTTAAACCTATCATATGCAGATATTCTACATTAAAAAACAATTCTATACTTCTCAGCACTAAAAGTCAGTACATACGTCCACAGTTGTCAGTGTAGCTCATTTCTTTCTATATGGATAAAAACTTTTATAAGAATATTGTATCCACATCTTTGAGATCAAGAGTCCAACTCCAAGAGGTAAATAGTAACTTTTAAAAGAAAATCAGAACTGTATTTGAAAATAAAAGCTGATGTCCAATCTCTATCGCGTCAAACAACATTCACTTTTATCTGGAAAAAAACCCCAAACCCCCAAATAAAACTAACAAAAAACCCAATCCCGAACCCACAAACTAAATCACAACACTGCATCCCAAGAGGCCTTTATATGGCTGTAAAAGGGTTTTACCCAGCTTTAAAAAAGTACATACAGAAATGCTACAAAAAAGTGTATTTCTGAATTGTGCTCAAATTTACATATGCATGACTAACATATGTTCATTGGGAAAGTTTGCAACATTTCAGAATATTAAGTAGTACTGACTTATTTTTTCAAATTTTTTATTCTAGAACTGACAGAGAACACTCTTTTAATGAGTATTACTTGAAGGGTAAAGTTAAATTTGTGACACAACTGTATTTGACAGTGCATAAAACATTTTATCCTAGTTAGAGTGTTTTAATACTAAAACTAAAAATCCTCATTGTGACATTTTCTTACGTATTCCAACATACTGTAAAGATTCAGACTACAGCCTTAAAAATCTCACCACTTCGTATAAAGTTCTCTATTTTACAGTTTACTACATTTACTGTTTACTAAAATCAGCACATTCTTGCAAAATAAGATGTACGAATACAAATACATTCATATGTCTGCACAGTTAAAAGTCTCATTTACCATGAAAAAATTACCCATAATGTAACAATGAATTCAAGCTTCTGGCATAAAGCTGAAGAGAGAAGCTGCACAGAACACAAACTCCTTCACTTTGTCAGTGGTCAGGTATGCACAAGCTTGGATATGCTACTTTTTAAATATATTTACATAATAATACTGAACACTTATACTGCTTGTTTCATACAGAAGATATTTTTAAAGTTTCAAATACTTTTAACAATTTACATAATTGTAATGTTTTAAAATATCCAAATTACAAACTGCTTTCTTAGGAAACCAAAACAGAAGGAACTGGTAAGTTACTGAAGGCTGAAGCACCCTTTGCCATTTATATTTGATATAACCAAAGCATTAATCTGCAAGCTTTCAAACCACAATAAAACAAAACACCTTTAAGTCCAGTAAGTAGTTTTTTCCCAATAAACACCTTAAAGCAAAAATCAATTTTCTGTAACTTAAGTACCTGTACTACCAATGTTAGCTAACAAAGGGAACCACCTAAGCACAAATCAACACAGCACAAGTTTGCTGGCAGTATTTTTTTGGTGAAAATAGGTGAGGTCTTTTCAAGATGTTTGACACTGTTCTGAATGCACTTCTCCAGAGATACTTCTGCATTATCTGTGGGCAGACAAACTACCTGTTCTACCCAACTAAATCAGGTTGCACTGCACTGTGCTGCAGGGAGCTTCACTAGATTGCAGCTTTGCTATTACATGGAACTTGATGTTCCACAAACCAATTACATCAGAGACTTCTCTTTTCTATGTTTAGCTCTATTCTTAGAGCCTCTTAATTCATAATCTATTTCCTTTTCTTTGTGCATTATCTGAGTTATCCTGCTCCTCCATTTCCTGGCTAATCTGAGGGTACAAAACAATCATAAGTTGCTCCAATGAACACAAATCATACCACACTAATACCAGTCACCAGGGCAAATAGGCTGGTATTTCCAGAAGCTTATCATCAGCACTTTTGTACAATGCCCAGGAGAAAGTTTGCAGCATGCCTGAAGATCAAAAAGTATTTCTTAAATAAGATATCTTGATGAAAAGCTACCTTGGCAGTTCCTCCTTTCCCTCCCACTATTTCAAGTGATCTGCTGACCTCATCTCCAGACCCATGGTGCAGAAGAAAGCTGATTATCTCACCAATACCACAGGTCATTTAGAACTTACCAGTTACAAACTTTGACATATCTAATAGGGACCTTAGAGTATGCAAAGACAACCCCATTCTGTATTTTGTGCTTAAAATACAGTCTCGTGTAAAGTACATCACACCACACAGCAGTCAATGCAACATTTGTAATAAAATACACATCTTGCTCTGCTACAGACAAAAGAAAAGTTCCCCAGGTACTGCAGCCATAGAAATACAGCCACCTGTTAGGAGTAACAGGAGTTTGAAAGCTGGTTAAGTGCAGCTAACCTGAAGGAACACTATGTTCTTCCCAGCACCTCATAGAAGTCAAACCTGTCTTAATCATTTCAGTCCTTTAAATTACAGCCTGCCAGTTCAATTTAACTCCTGCCCAGACACAGACATTAAACAACACACTTAAAGATGTCCAAAAAGAAAGTTTCCCAGATTCACTTGACCCACTAAAGGCACATCAAGTCAAGTATCTCTGTGTCTTTCAGAGAAACAGCATGACTGGCTGGCAGTATTCTCAGCAACCCTAGCAGACTGGAATTGCATCAGGAATAAGCACATGCCATGAGCACAGCCATTATGCAGACATTTGGTATGATCCATGAGATTGAGTACAGCTTGATAATAAAGCAATTACTACCTTTACTAGTGAAAGGTGGCAATTACTACCCCTCACTAGACCAACAGTTGCACCAGTGTTCCATAACTAAAGTTTGGCCCTCAGCAGCCTGGGGACAGACACACAGCACCTGGCATCCAGCTCAAGATCTTTTCATTCCTTTCACCTGAGAGTGGGAGGAGTGATTGCAGACTCAAGGCAATTACAATGCATAATACTCCTACCATTTATTCACATCTTGGTACACTGTCAAAAAGGGCCCGAATGCTCTGAGAAAATACCTCAGACAATTTTTAAAGAATTTTTTTTTAAACTCCTCTCTCCTCCAAGTACAAGCAAGCGTTCTTCTGCACTTCATTGGCCTACTGGTTTAAACTGCAACACAGCCAAGGTGGAAACAGATCTTAAACTTCCCCTTCACCAT
>VZTR01018390.1:0-10734 GCA_013400775.1 Chaetops frenatus | reverse complement strand
TCCTTCAAACCAGGACAACTTGGCAAAATCCTATCACAAAAGTGAAATTAAAGTGCAGCTGAGTTTATGCTTCAAGAAACAGTAGAATTTCCTACTACTTAGAACTTTTCCAAAACCATCATGAAATTGTACTTAATAGCTTAGGTACCTTCCCTGTCCAGGGGGAAGAAGTATAACTCCAGAAGGAGTCCAAAGTTATTTGGCAAACAAAACTAAGAATTAATTTTTTTTAGAGGAAAAGCTGATGTTTCAAGGCACAGGTCACTAGAGCATTTGTATCCGAACAAAAACTAGTTACTGTCAAAATTGGAAATGAATTGGTGCTCATTGCCTTTGGTAGCTTCAAGTCTTGGATCCTGAGAGTCAGTAATAATTACCAACCACCTATGACGTGAGGGATAATAAAGAATACCATTTGGCTTTCTGTGTTAGAACTCTGTGGGAGAGAAACAGATCTCCAAATCTTCTATTGAGAAGTTTCTAAATACAGAACAAACCTCTCCTAACATTATTTTCCCCCCTGCTATTTTTACCTGAAACTTTGAATGACACCAAAAGAATGTTAAAAGTTGCTGAATCTGTCCTCAGTGAAGTATCAGACTCTTGTTAGAGATAATAGTAAATTCATTTTTCCTCTCTATAATGATCCGTATCTTTAAAGCCATTGTAGTGGGTACATCTTACAGTTATTGCAATTTATCCAAAACCTTCCCAGTGCATTTGGGTGCTTTTCCCAAAAACTACCAACATTTTTGGGCATCACAGTCAGTGTTTCTGATTTTACTTTTGATTTTTTACATGCTGCCCATCTCATTTATCACTGTAAAAAAACAGGATGAAAGTGTTATTATTTTGAGTGGAATTTTTGGAAGTCTCTGGGAAACCTAGTAAGAAATATATCCCTTTTACTTAGGAAAAATTTCTTGTTATAAAAATGCAAGGGAGAAACTGGATCAATGTCCTTTTTCTACTTAGAAAGTTAATGTTTTATTATTTTGACTAATAATTTTAGTTCTTTTTGATACATAATTTTACTTTTTTTCCCCTCTCATCTTTATTCTAAATTTTTCACTGACCCTATGTGCCTAGTCCTACTTGTTTCACTGGTTTTTCCAGGACAAATGAATGATTTCAGGAACCTGGCAGATTTTAAGCTTTTAAAAACTCTATTTAAATTAAGGGAACTTCAGTGGATTTTGTATTAATTGGTATCAAACCAGATTTGTGTGACAAAGACCAATTATCTTCAAACTTACAAACCTGGAATTGCAACCAACTCCTGCAGAGAGCACAGGTTTTCACACATGTTGAGTATCAGGAGAATATTACCTGTCTTACTCATGGTATAAATGGAACTTTTTGTGTACTTTGCCAGACACTTTTCTAGTAAGACAGCAATATTAAATTAAAATTATACCAACCAAAAGAGTAAGTAAACAGCCATTTTGTTTACAAGTTAAGCAATTAATATTGCTTTTGCTACAAGCTTTTAGATATTTATTGCTAGTTAAGTCATTATTTCGTTACTTAATATTTGGACAGGATTTTAATAACATACTTTCAGACAGAGGCAACAAGTTCAGAATACTCCACAGCTTTATCAGCATAACCAGTCCTTCAAAAAAAAACTTTTAGAATTAAGTACTGTCCTACTTTCAGCCAGGACAAGTACTAAAAACCTAAGAGGAATACTCCATTTAGAACTATTTCTACTACTTTTGAGGAAGTAGATAAGGATTTCTGCCTGAGACAAGTAATAGCATAAGAGCTTGCTATGTAATCTCCTACAGCATTCACAAACAATGACTGACTCTGTAAAACCCTACCACTCCAGATTCGCCTTGCACAAAATAGTAACCTGCCAATGCAGCATTTCAGCAATTTTTGGCAAAGTAGCCTACAACCACCTGAATTGCCCTAGCAAAGGATGGAGCAACACATGCAATAAAGTATGGAAGGGATAGCAGAATTCACCTCATCTCAGCAACAGGATTGTTGGGGACTCAGCTCACATTAGAAGCCTAATTTTATGGCTATTGATATATGGAATTATTTCTGTATTTTAAGTAATTCTAGATTAAATTGTTCCCAAACTCCCCAGATCAAAACATTTTATTTTTCACCAAAACCTCCAGCTTGGCAAGTCTTGTGGTTTTATGTTACAAATGTAGCAACAAAGGAAAACTCAGTAGATTCCTAGTACAAAGAAGATCCCCTGCATGTCCTTGTCTTTGAGAGCTTTTTCTAGATATCTCGAAGTAAGATGTGATATGATCTACTGTGAGCCACAACATTGCTGTGACAGAAGCACAAGCATGCCTTTGCAGATATACTTAAGTATATTATAACCAATAGCAAGACAAGATTCATTTGCATTTTAATAGAACTGTTTTCCATCATTCCTGGGAGTCCACAGAATGGACTCAAGTTTCCCACGTGAGAATCCACTAAGGAGGCAGGCTTAGCTCTACTTCCATGCAAGTTACTGACCTAAGCAATCATATAGTAAAATTCTGGTTTTTAGAGCTCCCAAAGGCACACTTAGACTTTCTCATGACACACCAAGAAAAAGAGTGTATTTCCAGCTAACCACTGTTACTGCAACTCCCCGAGAAAAAAGCTCCACTGCTACATCTGAAATCCACAAAAGCAGGTTGCCAAGGGCCCTCCTCCCCCAAACACCCACAGCTCTTGCTGGGTCTCAGACTGATGAATCACAGACTGCTCAGACAGGCAGGTGAGCGTCAGAGCTGACGCATTTGGGTCTGGAGTGCTGAGAAGCTCCAGGAGCTGCTTTGCCCTGCATCATCTCATCTCACTGCTCTGTTGTTCGTAGATTCTCAAATCCTCACCTGCTTTTTTACCTGCCAGCCACTGCTTGATGACTGGATCTCACTGTGAATTGCCATTTGTACCATCTCCAGCCTCCACCAGACAAGCCTCGTTCCCTCTACAGGGTCTCTCTTCATTTCATCCAGTTTCTAAAAATGATGTTCTTGATAACCTGCTTTGGACAGGTTATTTTGGCTGTCTTAAAATATACACCAACTGTGATTTGGAACATTGTAGCCTACTGTGCACAACTGAATGGCATCAATAATGACTTCTCTTTACTTAAATGGGTGTGAGACAGAAAAAGCAATGATGACACAGCTTAAGGCTACAATGATGACAATCTATTTTAGATTATTCTTTCAAGTTGTACAACAGCAGAAAAGGACTCAAGGTCTGAATTCATTGTTAGAGAATATTTCAGTATTCTATTGATTTAGCAATATGATCCACAGTTCTATTAAGTTTGACTGTGAAAGGTCATGTGCTGTGAATGGCTGCCAAGACTTCAAGGAAGTCTGAAGTCCTGGAGACAGTCATACAGTGGTACCAAACACGAGTAAAATTGGAAACCTTACCTAAAAAGAATCAAATGCATCAGAAGGTAGATGCACTGTCTCGTACACCAGTGTTATCCTATGACAGCAGCAGCACCTGTGGGTTGTTACAGCTGTATTCAAAGGGAAGCAGAAAGGCTACCAGTCCATACAGTGAATATGGTGTATGCTTTATTCTATTTACAGTACATTTGTTATAAATATAATACATTTCTTGAAAATCTTGAGTAGATTTTTTTTAAACAGATCAGTTGTTATAGTTACATAATAAAGTAAGTGACAATTTAACTGACAATCTCATGGTTGTGAAATAGTGCATTCTGTTTTGAGATGAATGAGAAAATACTCAAACTGGTTGAAGAAATTATTTTTTTAAACACCCTAGGTAGACTTTTACGTAAACCTTGAAAAGTCACCAGTTTCCATAAATATGAAACCAAAATTTTAAACCAAAGAACTGAGAATCAGAAATGGATTTGAGAGACCTTATTGAACTTCACAGGAAGGTTGGGATTTATCATGACTAATGGCTTCAGACAGGAAAAAGCCAATGAGGTTTTCTTCCTGAACCATATCCCAGTACAGCCACAAATATCAAACACACCATGCTGGAAGTTGTAACAGCAGTCAAGCTGCATTTTTGACAGGGCAATGGACATACAATTATGTTCAGATTTGGAGTTAGAGTATTTTATGTTATGAGTATCTTAATTACCAGAGAAGAGATACATTATAAAAGGATAAACGTATTTTCAGTCCAACGTGCATTGCATCGAGAAACAAACTGACAAATCATCTGAATATTTTGCTATTTTCTTTTCTACATGATCTTTAGTAACAAGTTAGATGTTTGAGGTGCTATTTCAAAAAAACTGCAGCAAAATGTCAACCAGCAATGTAAGAAAAGAATCCCATTTAATTTGTCTTTTAGTGCCTTTTTTTTTTTTTTTTTTTTTGTGAAGTGGTCAGATATTATTGATAATAATCAATGCAGGCATGGAGTTCTGCTGACTTGTTTCAAACAAAGTAACTTGGTCCACAAGCTTGGCAAATACTCTGGGGGTTCCAAGGTTATAGACACCTGTATGAACGAAGCAAGCCTTGAGCTGCAGGCTATAGACCTCCTGGCCTTTAAGTTGAAGCTTGTACTGTGTTTGCCCAAGCCATGTAAAAGATCCATGTATTTCTAGAGCTTCGGAGCTGAAAAAAAAAAAAAAGAAAAAAAAAAAAAAGAGATAAAGATGTTCCTTTTCTGCACTTGAAACACATATTACCAATTTACACGACTCCCTCCAACTTCAAGTTTTCCCAGGATTTCAGACTGCACTGTGTGTCCCTCACCAGCCCCTTACAAAGATTTATACTTTTTAAAAACTCTTTTACAAAAGTCAGGAGACAGGAACTTATGTTACTATTCTGACTCTCTTTGGATGAGTGCCCATTACCACTTATCTCTGATGCCTTGGAAGCTGCTGAATTTTTTTGACTGCTTGCCTACAATCACTACCCGTAAATCACTGCCTTCTTCAAACGCATACTGCTGGCTTTGTTCTGAGCACCCTCCTTATCTTTAAGAGATTTAGGTTTATGCAGCAAGACAAAGCTATACTTTGCAAGGATTAACAGTTGCCATCATAGCTACAGACAGAACTGCACTTAACATTTTATCAAGATACTAAATGCAACTTTAAAAAAAAAAAAAAAAAGCATCATGTGGGTCTGTCTTCTTTCCTACTACATCCATATCCACATACACCTGTTCCCACTAACATATGCAGACTCAGAGTACCTAGGATACCCTTGGGTAAATTTAGGGATGCTTATGTCCATCCATCAGCTTAATTTAACTCTGGATCTTAGCGAATATTTTTTAATGTTCTCTGACACTTAAAAATCCTTAGAGTAGCTCTCCCCTTAGCTCAGATGAATCATTACAAACCTTTGAAGAGTTTCTTCGGTTCTTAATGTACTGTACACTAGACACAGGACATTAATTACACATATATGTATAATGAAGAATTCAGTGTATTCTCAGCTTTCTACATAACTGGCACATAACACTAACACTCTATGTAGTAACAAGATCCAAACTGTCACAGTTCAAGGAATTCCTAGGCCTATCGCATGAGCTAGAGATAAATCAGACTGCACGTCACACAGGAATAGTCAACACGGACATACATTGCTTTAGAGACATTGCATTAACACATTAGGAGAGGGTGGGGGGGTTTTCTTTATTTTTAAGTAGGTTCAAGATACATGAGTACACTATCCTTCCAAAGACATGTCTCACAATGTAACAAAACATGACCATCTTGTGAAAAAACAACAGATCAGTGAATGGCTTCCTAACTGTACCTGAAAAGTAAATCACACTTAAATTTTCTGTCTTCCATTTTGGAACCCATGTATTAGGCTCTGGGCTTTTAATATCTTACTTGGCTCCATGGACTCTCAGCAAGAAGCCAGTGCTCCCCCATGACTAAGCCCACCCCCAATGTCTTCACCATCTTCCTCCTCTCCCTGGTGGCAAACAGACCAAGTAGTATTATATCTAAGAGGGCAGAAGGGAGGAAGGGGAGCCGTCACCTCCATTACCCATGAGTTAAATTTATCTTGTTTTAACCTAAGTGGCAGAATTACATTGGTATAGATATCATGGTATTGAATTCTCTATCCCACAAAAAATATTCAGTAAAACTTCTAGAAGCAATTCATAAGCACTTCCTCAATGCTAGGATTTTCCCACATAGTACTACAGTTCTAAGCAAAAAGGCAGTCTCAATAATCAGCTGCTAAACCTAGAGGAAGTCTTAAAAATACCCAAGGTTCTACAAAATTTTACACTAAGCCAAATTGCAGGAGGAAGTTGTCTAAAAATTACTCCGTATTTTAAAAATTAAAACCTAACAACTTATGTTTAATAAAGGCTGGTGAAGCTCCTATTTCACTAGTAGAAAAGCATTTCCCTTTTTCTAGAAAAGATCTGCACAGTTTTAACTATTCAAGACTCACAAAGCCCTGTCTTAGCAAAGTAGAGACTGAAGACTCACAGTTAACTGTATGAGCCCTTTATCAACTTCCATTCTTCCGAAGAAACCACTCTTGAAAAAATCCTATTCTAGATATTCAATACAGTTAAAATACTACAAGACTCCCCAAGCTAGGAAGGGTTCTTTAAAAATACTGCTTTATCAGCATTTGCACATACCTTGCTGGTTTATGCCGTAAATCAATCATCACATCTACAACAGCCTGGGAACAATTGGAAAGTAGGAGAGTGACAGGTACCAGACAGAGGCTGCAAAGAGAAACAGTTCCACATCAAAGGATCATAAAAAAATAATCTTACTTTGGATAGTCTTAATTATACTCTTATACAGTTAAAATGAAAATCAGCAACATGGAATTTATATGTAGTTGTCCATTATGCCAGAGTCAAGACAGTGTAGGTAGCAATATTATCACTTACACTGCCTAGAGCTACTTATAACAGCTGTCAATTAAGGCAAACAGCGTTGGCTCATTTTGGGCCACATGAAGTTACCATCTCCCTTCATCCAGCTGAGAACAGACAGTAAAAGCATAAATACCATCTCAGTTTACAGGAAATCTGCTTGTCTCCTAAGAGATATTTCAGAATGGGATAACATGGTCCAGTATGCTATTTTCTGAACTTCTGGTTGGCACATTTTGACTGGATACTTTTCTTCTGCACTGCCTTCTGTAGAGGAATTGCTGGCATTGGGCCTTATGTTATAGCCTAAACAGTGCCCAACAGACAGCACATGCATATCTGGATTTAATGCAGGCCTTTATCCTGAATAAAACTAACAGTTAATTGATATTCTGCTTGTTCACAATTACCATTATTGTTTCTATAAATAATGCTGCAAAAAGAAAGACCCCAAGGTATTGACAGGCAAGAACACAAAGTACTGCAGCTAAAGTGGCTCTATGTATTCAGCAAGTGGTTTGTGTCACTGGAACTCCTTGCCATTGCCTAGCAGTTTAAATATCCTAAACTTGAATTGTAAGAAAATAACAATTAGGGACTATAACCAATAAGAGGTAAATGTCTTACAGGGATAATGCATGCTTTATCACTGTCATTAAAATATAGCACCTTATAAAACATTTAAATGTTAGATTTTAGACACAAATCCCTTACTTTTGGCTTACATTAACTGTTACAAAAAACTGTGACAGAGTAGAGTTTTCAGATAAAACTACTCAAGCCTAAATAGGTACCTTCATGTTTCAAGTACAACTCATTTAATGTTCGGAACTTAAGCCAGGGGACTTTGTTCATATCATTCCAATTTTGAAACGGATTTTACAGGTTCCAACTAACTCACTCTAGCAGCAGGCTTTTTGACAGAGGTTAATTCTGATATTCTTCCAGGACACAAGCCCCAGTGATCTAAACTGTTGCCACCTTTCCTTCTGACGTAAGTCAGAACCATGTGCAGCTAATCTTGGCAAGTGAGATGCTGTAGACATAACAGTTCCTTTGAGATAAAAGTACATCTTTCTTTCTGTATGGCTTCTCAAAGAAATCACACTGTTTTGTTTTGACAACAAAAATAAACACAAAGGGGCCAGACTATTTTTTTTTTCAGTAAGTTTGATAGCATGATTTGTTAACATTAAAACGGTCAGCTATGGTATTACAGCCCATTTTTTTACATGAAACTTTCATTTTACCTATAAAATTCTGAAGCAGCAAGTTTCAAAATTGAACAAGATTTCACACTTGTATACCAGACTTTTATATCATAACCCACAGAGCATCTTTCAAAAGGATTTATGTCCAATTAACAATATTTCTCAAGTTTCTAAAGATAATGTCCCACTAACCTTTTTTGATGGAAAGAATGATTGAAAGACTCTGGATAATGAAGACTTGTCTTAATAAGATTAGAAAGCTGCTCTGGTGTTGGTCTTGCAGGTACTGGTGTGTTTTCTGGTCGAAAAAACTTTAAGAGAACCGTTTCTGGTAGTTCCTGAAACAAATTAAGAATAACATTGAAAATAGTAACATAAGGTACAAGAAATCCAGTCACAGAAGTTACAATTTTCCATTATGAACTATAGCTCATAAGGGAAACAAGTTCGCAGCATGAAGCTTGCATTTTTTTCCCCCACATGGTTTGCATTTAAGCATGCTGGATGATGAACTGATATGATTTATCTATTACCTTCTTTTGAGACAGATTTCACAGTTGCTTGTGAAAACACTATCTGTGCAAGTTTCACAACAGCACACTGTTGTTGCACTTGTTTGCTAGTGCTTGGGTTTGGCTTCTAGGGAAAAGGGACAGCATTTACACTGTTCCCTGTTCAACAGCTGTACCTAACAAGAAAAAAATTCATCACCTGCCCTAGGAAGTTCAAAACAGGAAAGCCAATGCACTAGTTTCCCAGAATAAATCCAAGGTAAAGCAAACAGAAATTTATAGGAACACATTAACACTGACAGAGGGATTTAATAATAGACTATCATTGAAATTGCATAACTTGCAGATATGAAAGTTGTGTTTGTCCCCAGCTGAAAGCCCAAGACAAGCTCTAACACACTACTTAGGATTCCCTCTAACCCTTTGCATCTCTGAAGCAGAAGAAATTAAGTGATACAGAAAGCTGCAACCAGTCTGCATTTGGTGCAGCATTTCTGTCCATCATCATCTAATCTGTTCTGTAAGCAGGATTTATTCAGGAAGGGGCTGCCCTTTACTTTTTCCTTATGAACCTGTTCTGCAGAAAATCCATCTTTAAAAGAAAAAAATTGCAGCAGGAAATGTGACTGCCTACTAAAAACACATGAAACAAGATTTTTAAAAAGCCACCAGAAGTTGGTACAGTATAATAAAGTTAATACTTTTCATTTAAAGGTGACCGATTGTACCTTCTAAGTTGAAAAGAAGTACTACAGGCAATGAAACCTGATTTAAAAATCAAACATACTGGGCATCCAGAAATGTGTATGAACACCTTAGTCACTGTGCTGATAATACCAGGAAGACACCAAATGTTTGAACAGGCTTGCAAGTCTTTCCTTCAAAAGGAAGAGCAGTTTTCTCAAAAAGTAATTTGAGAAGAAAAAAAGATATTCCATAGTAACAATAAAATATATTCTAAGTGTTCAATGAATTCGGTGTTTCCACCCTACCCCATGGGTATCTAACAATGCAAACTGACAACATGAAACACAGCAGAGATTATAGGTTTTCTTTTAAATTATTCTCTCCCCTCAAATAATAGTCCAACCAATTTTCAAGGCTACCTCCAATAGCAATATCCTACACACTGTAGTTTGCCCTAGAGTCAATTACCTGTTCCAAGTCCTCCCAATCAGAATTCCCGAGTATTTTTTTAAAACCCTACAAAAGACAAATACGAATATTTACCTCTACAAGTAGACAAGAACATCATGAATGCAGCAGGAACATTTACTGGTGAAACTGCAGAGTGCTCTTAATACTTCAAACCTTTAGTTTTAATATTACACCTCTGTTGAAGGACTGGAAAGCAGCAAAATTAATCATTTACCAGCAGAGCTAAATATTAATTCCAGCCAGCTTCTGGGTGTCAGAGTCAGAAAAGATGTCTGTCTCTCCAAGTTCAGCTGCTCAACTCTAGGATTTTTGTGATTGTGTACCTAGAACAAAGGCTAAGATACAACATTTAGCCCATGATTCTCTTACCTAATGAATGGTTCAGGAAAGAATTAAGCACTTCAAAACGGTAACCGAGCAGATGTGCATAAAGATCAGAACGCTACCTAGAGACAGCTAATAAATGCTAAGTTTAAGGATGCATTAAACTTCTGCCATACTCTGGAGCTTGTGTAATTGGATCAAGGCTTAAAAAAAACAAACCTAAAGCCCATACCTATTTGGCACTTGTACCCTCCCTTCAAGAATATACACCAAGCAGTAACAGCCTTATACTTAGAAACAAAGCAAAAGAAAAATCAGAACTAAACAGATGATATTTTGTTGCTGAACACCTAGATTATCAGCCCAAGTGAAGTACTGCCTTTTAAAAGGGGGAAAAAAAAGAAATTTTGACACGTAAAATCTGTTTTCTGACCCAGTGTGGTTCTTTGCAAAGCCACCAGAAGTGTCACAATCTCCAGTAGCCAGTATAAACTGCAGACAAGAAAGCCACATCAATGGTTAGGATTGTCCCGTTAAAAAAAAGAGTTATGGTGTAATTTGAGTGTCGCATCTGTACAAACTGGTAGAGGTGAGGCTTGATTGGAAGAGACTTCGCAAGAGATTGGAAGAGGAGCGTGTGTTTTTGTTATTGTTTTACATTTTATAGCTGCATTTTAAAGCTT
>VZTR01018384.1:0-11507 GCA_013400775.1 Chaetops frenatus | reverse complement strand
ATATATATATATTCAAAATAATCTAGCAGTGCTATTAAAACGCACTGGAAGCTACACTGAATTTAGTCACTCTGTTTTACAGTCTTAAACACCTAACTTTTTGGAGATTAATTACTTTCTGTAGAGGATAGCTCCTGAAATATAAACTCCTTTTATCTAATGTGCCATACCAATGTTTTACTGTCTGTAATTTAATAGATCGTTCACTGTAATAGAAAAAATAATTAGAGGAAAAAGAAAAGCTTTTTTGTTTTTCATTAGACTGTGGAACAGGATTTTCTAATTTGAGAATTCTTCTTGAGTTAAGAAGAAAAAAAAAGGCTAAAAAAAATTATTTTTTACATGCTTTCTAGAATTACTGAATAGTCACTGTGTGCTATGGAAAATAACTTTAGGCTAAAGATCAGACACCCACATTTATCAAGGAGTTGAAGCTGTCTGAAGGAAGTTGGGAGACAAAGCAGTGAACACAGCACCTCTGCAGAGTGCCAGCAGCCTGAGGAGGTTCTGCTGGACCTTCCAAATCCATGGAATGAAGAAGATAATATCTCACCAAGGGCTAACAAAACTCTCAGATTGTTGAAAACCTTGTCTAGAGAAAGCAGACAGTAATTCCTCACTTTTTCAGCGCATCTCAAATGCTGTGATTTGGAAACTGCTACCACAAGAGTGAAACTCCTTGTACCAACGCAACCTCTAAACACCTTGTTTCCAATTAAGGAAAAATCATGTGTGACTCTACAGCAATTAAAACTTAATCTGTGGCTGCTGCACATCAATCTGTGAGACCATTTGAAGTTCTCTAGGCAAGTGATCCACCTTTATATTCTCCTCTTGGCCTTCCAGGTTGAAGGGACTCTGCACGCCCAAGCTTCCCGTTCCTCAGGGCTCCTGTGCTCCTCTCAGGAGATGAAGGAAGACATGAGCTGGTTTAACATTGCCTAACAAAGCCAGGAAAACAGAAAAGTAACACTTTTCTGGAGAAATGCAGCACAGACTTTGCATCGGGGAATTGACAGAAATCCACGCGGTGCTGCAGACCAAACACTGAGTGCCTGACATCTTCTGTAAAGCTCCGCGTGTTCCCCGTGGAGGGTGAGGACACCTTCTCCCTGTGACAATCCCGGGGAGATCTCCTCATTCTTGGGAACACAATGTTACTGCACACCAAGAGAGCGCCCATACAGTTCACAAAAGTAACATTACATGCCCTTTCCTTACCAGCTCAGCTTCAGTTCATGCTCAAGGGAGGACACGTCTGTTCTCTGATAAAACAATTAACGAGTTCATCACAGAAACTCTCTGCTCACTGCAGAGCTTCTGAATTTAACATCTACGGCTCTGCACTGCATCCTTTGTTTCAAAAGCACTTTTTAGGATTATTCCTTAACTCGCTGAGTGCCACACTTAAACTAACAGACCTTTCTCCTCTGAAAAATCAGCTTATATGGAGAGAAGTCTAAGTCCTTTAAAACATATCTACACTACTTCTCTAAAATGTGTCTAACATCAGACTTAACAGCATCAGTATTACCTCTCACACAGACCAGGATCTCAAAATAAAGTACAGTTTGAACATAAAAATTTAGTAAGGCAGCACCGTTATTAGAAGTGTTTGTACTTGAAATATCCATGACCTTTCTGCATTATTAAACACACAAATAAAAACAAGGTATTTACAAAATGACACATTTATGAAAAGCACTTATAAAAGAAAGGGTTTTTTCCGTAAATAATGTCAATATTATAAGTAATGCAAATTTGGTATTTTCCACGACCTCACAAGAAGGTTGAAATACTTAAATGTGCAATTCCAAACATGCAGTCCTGCCAGTTTGCAATGGAATTCTGTCTTTACAAACTATTACCTGGGAAGCTGATCTTCAGTGGTTACTAGAAAGCTTAGAAATAACATTCATTAAAATTAATTTTAATCAATGTTTTTTCTAATAAGAGGGTATTCATCCTTACTAGGTCGCAGTCTGATGTACTTATACTTTCAATGTAATAAAATAATCAAAACATTCAATTACAAAACAAACATTAAAAATGTGCAAGTAAAGTAGAAGGTACCTCTAATCAGTTTTCCTCTCACCAGCCATATCAGCCCTTGATCCTAAAATTTTATGCTGCCTGCGAGGACAAGGTACAAATTCTATTTTAACCATAGCATCTTTGTCAACTTTGACTGTTTGATTCCCTCTGCTCCAACCCAAACAGCACCAGCAAAGAAAATGCTTTCCTCTCCTTAAGATGCTCCATTGGTTAGATCAGATTTATTTGCTGTCAGTAAAGGTTGTATTTGCACATAAGTCTATGACAGATTGCAAGTTTATTAACTTCAAGTGAGTTTTCAGGCTGCTGGGTTGAGGTTTTTTTGTTGGGTTGTTGGGTTTTTTGTGGGATTTTGCTTTTTTTTGGGTTTTTTTTGTCAGCACTCCCTCCCCCTTTCCCCAAGATGTGGGTTACTTGACAAATTGGAGTTAAGTTATCTTAGGTCAATGTAACTGTAAGTTAAACTAATGAAGTGTATGTCTATGAGTGATGTCTGATTAGTTTAATACAGTTAGTGCTGGACAGCTTGGGCTGCTGACCTTGAAGGAACACAGATAACATTGTGATGCGTTGGAGGATGTGGTTGTGATACAAGACAAATTTACATAACAGTTTGTCATGTACACTCCTCCAAAACAAAACTGTTGCAAAAAGAAAGCAAGAGGAAACCAACGCTAAATGCCTCACACAAGACAAAACAGGGAAAATTAATTATAACGTTTGGCTTAGGGTGGGAGATTATTTTAAATAGGAGCCAAAGCAGGCACAGGAAAGGTGTACATTTACACAATATGTGTTCCAAGATGGCTTAGACATTGTGCTGGGTAACACTGAGCCTTCTGCAGCACAAATCTACTCCTGAAAAATTATATTGCTTCCTCAGACCGCACCTACTCGCTCATGGTAACAAATACCAGAGCCAGTTCTGAACTGCAACTCATTGGCTCATCATTCAGGTGTGTTCAGAGTCCTCCTGAAGGTCATTCTGCAGCTGCTTGTGCTAAAAGAACCCTGTGCATGAACAGTCTCCCCCCATGAAGGTGCACAGTCCTCACACAATGTTCTGCATGCTCTGAGCAGGGCTCTATCTCACTGCTCCAGACAATCACCTCGCCACATCTCATCTGATCAGGTAGGCCAAGCAAAACTGCTGGGTTTAGAGACAGCTTGGCTCTGGAGTGGCTGATTCTCACTGCATGATAGCTATCTTGTTGACCTAAATAGCCTGCTTTTATCAGCCCAGGGTCTAGCTGATGGAAATTTGCCACTTACATAAATGTATAGACACCCACAGTTGCTGGCACGTTACTGAACTGGACCATCATTAAGATAAAACTGCTCCCTTAATCCTTCAGGTCAGCCTGAGCAGGACACTGATAAATCAGACTTGCTAATAGATACATGGGAGGGCACGTGAGGAAGCTTGCAGCATTCACATCTGAGCCATCTCAGCCTCATCTGTGAAACACAGTTTAAACCTTTCAGAATGACTGAGCTCACATGATAAATTTCAAATAAGACATATACATACAAGTATAGACATCAGATATCCAGATACTGAGAGACTCTCATGGACTGGAGATGCAAGACAAAATACTCTAGGAAATTCTAAATAAAACACGTAATTTCCCAGTTATACCCCAAGAAGAAAAACCTGTGCTGCCCACTGCAAGTCTCTAATTGCTCCCACATACACCCTTGCATATACACAAGGAATAAGCTCAAGACTTGGTTGAAGGCATCAGTGTAATTTGAGTTTACAAACTGTTCAATCCCTTGGTTACCTGTAATTAGAACTTGTTGGCACTGTTTGCATGAAATAAAGAGCAGAAGTCCGTGCCTTCCAATGCCACTTCTTGGCTGGGAGTGTGCAGAGGACACAATCTTCCTGTAGCTCTTCCTGGAGAAGATCCATCAGCTGTTTGTGGGAACCACCATAAAAGGGTTCAATGAGAAGGATGCTCATTTTCCAAGTACTTCAGAACTGTCTGAAATCTGAAAATGAAAACAGAGAAGTATTTTACTTAGAGACATCGCTTTATGAGTATTACTTAAGGAAATTATTTTGGAAGAAGAATAAATTTATTGCAAGGCCTTATAGTATCTTCATTTTTCCTATAAAATTAATCCTTAATATTATATTAATGAGTTTACTTCAGAAAAGGCTACTTAGCAATTATGATGACTAGATTATTTTGACCTTTAGAAGATACTGTCTGTAAATTTTAAGCAAATGAAAATGTGCAGGACCTACAAATACATTGTATTTGAATTTATGGTTTGTTTCCAATCAGATATTTAAAAACAGCTTTACTTCACACACTAACTCCCTAATATGGTCAATTATTCCATAACTTAGGATGTAGCTTATTCTTTCTTATACAGGTTTGCCTCCTTTTCCTGGTGGCAGAGAAAATGAAAGAGCAATTCAGAGACACTTCAGCCAGAAGAGTTATTTGGGTAAGTGACTTAACAGCAGAGAACAGCCCAGGCAGATGCAGTTGGGGCATCCCCCAGGACACCCTCCTGCATCGCTGGGAGCTGGGATCACCACTCCAGCAACCACAGGAGATATAAACCATTTTATTTCTTCTGAATACTCCAGAGTGGGTGGAAGAGAACACTAGAGGAGGCTCAAGGAAGCTCTGAGACAAAAAGCCACAGAGCTGCTTGCAAACAGGATGCAGAATGTGCTGCCCAAAGCAAGGGGACAGATGAAAACCCGGTGACTATTGCTCATCGCCCTCATGAGTCACACCCTTGGGGTACTCAAAAGCTGCTTTTCACATGCTTCGAGCAAAACCACCACACACAAAAGCTGAAAACAAAACCCTGAAAGGTGTTCACCATCCACAAATACTTCTCTGATGGTTTCCCTCTCAACACTCCCTGAGAAGGATGGACTCCCTGCTAAATTCAGTTCCTCAGGACTCGTGTTTGACACTGTACATTGCAGGACCTTACACCCATTTCCTGACCTGCAATTTCTAGTGGTTTCAGACTGTAATCCTTATCTTACCAAAACCTCCGGTGACAAGAAGTGAGAATTCAACAGAGAACAACATACTCTCCTGAAAATCTCAATCATCATCTCAACCATAGCTGAGAAATTTAGTTTGATTAAGTATCAGGCTAAAAATATTATGTATTCTGCAATCAGAGTGCAGAAAACAAACAAAAAGGCTTTTAAGTGCACTGTAGCTATCAAAAGATCAGTTAACCAGCAAAAAAAAAAAAAAAATCCGAACACTGAATCAATTTAATTGGGAGACAAAACATAGGAAACCTTTAGGTAGTTTTTTGTTGTTGGCCCACTGTGGTGCCAGGTGAAATGGTGACGAAGAGCTTCTGGGTCATTACAGAACAATCAGGAAGAGAAAAAACATTCCATGCTCCAACTTCCTTGCCTTAATCCCACCTGGATTCATTTTATCATTTGCTCTATTTTTCACTCCCCCATAATATTTCAAATAATTTTTTTGTTTTAACAGATATGTCCTTTGAAAAATCAAAAGGAAAGCCATCTGGAAGCAGAGACTTCACCCCATTTTGGAGCTTGCTTCTTTTCAGGTAGCAAAGCAGTTTCTGATCTCTCTTCCACTGACCTAATTTCAAAAAAATCACACTTTTGAGATCACTGACGTTTTCTGAATTCACAATGATGTAACCAAAATCATGCTCTCTCCTCCAAAGCCCTTTTGGAGCCTGCAGGGTAATAACTGCTATAAAAACACAAGCTGTGGTTTAGAATCTGCACTATTCACCTAAAGAACAATTTGTAATTAATCATGCCATGCTTGTCATCAAAAGCCACTGAAAATTTAATTCAAGGGACTAAAGGGAAGTGTTTTATAAATGCAGCCCCTAAAAAACGAGAGCATGTGAAAAGTTGGTAAATGCCACTGAGTCAGTCACTCAGGGAGGCTTGCAACTAATTTACAAATCATTAGCAGTATCAGTAATAAAGCAATTTGTTCATAAGCATCTGATCAAATCACACTTCACCAGACTAGTTCTGAAACTGGTTTTATCACCAGGTTTAGCTGAACCCACACTGTGCTCTTGGGTTTTATTTTGCACCAGTTTTCACTGTACATCCCTCACGGGGACAGAGAATGACTGTACATGCTGATGGTAAGAGATTGCTCAGTCCTCGTGTTTCCTCCTGCTTAAAGACCCTGACATTTAGTTAATTATTCTGCATTTACCTACCTTTAGATCTATTAGTGAAACTGCATGATACAAATATTACACAAGTATTGCCATACAATAAACCCCCTTTGGCTATTTACATTGGGAAACTGGGTTGAAATCGTGGATGTGTCATGGAGTGGGTGTTAAGATAGCTCTTGGTATGTAATTCTTCACAATAACACTCATAGACCCCGTGGCAGCAGCCCGTGAGGGTGACAATCAGCAATGACACATTTTTTTCAGAGACGACCTAAAGCTCAAAGGTTTTCTAACAAAACTCACTTACCCCAAAAAACTGCTTATTAAAATCCTCGCTAGCACTTGTAGGATTCTGTTGTTGTGTGATTGCTGTACATTACCAGCAATATACACCAAATTTAGAAAAAAATGTTATCATGTTATTGAAGAAGCAGTATATGGTTTATTTTATTCTTTTATTTTCTTTTTTTTTAAAATAAGATGGTACCTATATAAGACACTACTAAAGGATAATGGCAGTACAATATATGTCACATTCACTTCAGGGCTTGGCTAAGATGAAGCAACTAAAAAGTCAATAAATCTTCTGTTTTTAAAAGATATACTGATAATGCTAAGGAAATTTTATTATATATAACTAATAATTTCATGTACTTAGAAAGACACAGAGGACATAGGACAGAGTCATTTGGCTCGTATTTCACCCACATGACTTCCAGTTCTGTTCACATACAAAAATAACAGCTATTATTTTTCCTTTATTTCCCTTGACCCAGCCAAGTTAAGGTAAATATGTACCATAAACTCCTCAGAGGTCTCCAAAAGACATAGCTGATAAATGGCCTGAGAACATTCACCGTATCTGATGGAATGCAATCCTCAATTAAATATAAATCACTCCAGGTATTCTTTTCCCCATTTCAAAGAAAACAACAAATATTAGAAAAACAGAACTGCTTCCCCTTTCTCATTACAGTATTTCCTCTCTGGAGCCAGCAATCCTGGGTGTTCCTCAAACAGCTCAACTCCATCCACACGGCTGCAGGATCCTTTCCTTTGAAAATTTCCTACTCTGTCTTTACCATACAGAGCAACACATTCCTCAGGATACACATTACACATCTGAAAAAAAAAATCCTTCCAAGTGGTAACAGTGTCAAAATGACATGACTAATACAGAGGTATTTGAAGTACTGAGAAGTGTAGGTGGGTAATTAGGTGCTGTCTCAAAGCCAGCAGCTCACAGTGACATTCAGCCAGGACTTTTGTCACTTGCTGCAGCTCTACCCCACATTGAAACATGGCAAGTGATGGAGTCTCTGAAAGGGCCACTGCTGTTTGAACCACTAATTTCCTTTTAAAAGGAAGTCTAAGTACTGTAGAAAATAACAAATAAAGATTTACTTTAAAGGCACGGAAGAATTAACTGTTCAACCAGCCACAAAACCATGGCTTCTTTCTAAACTCTAGGTGAACACCAACTTAGGTATTTTTGTTAACCAACCTAGGCAGAGAAAACCCATCATTTTCCACAATTTATTAAAGAACACACGTTCACTCTGTCTTACATACAGAAGTGTGGTTTCATAAACATCAGCACAGCTCACATCAGGAAGCCATAATTAGCTCTGTTCATTGACGTCCTCAGACAACATAAATTACAGACCACGTCTAAATATCTGTCCAACAAAACAGCTGAGCAACCATCCAAACCCAAAGGAGTAATTGTTAATATATTCCACAGGTAGAGATCTGCTATTAGTTACAGGAAATAAGGTATATGGTTTCAGTAATGATTGTTTTAACCGTCACAGTCCCACACGTATGAGAAATTTATTCCGCCGCCGTATCTGAGCACACGTGGTTCAGTGTCTCGTAACACAACCCACTGCAAAACCCACCAGGTATGACCTGTAGACATCAACATACCTAAACCTCTGGTGGTTCACATAAACACTCTGTGATGGCTGATACAGGCAAAAAAATTTCCATGTGCCATACTGCAATAAAATAGGATTTTCCAAAGAACTATTAAGAGTCTTTACCTTTCCTCCTCTGCCCCTTCTCCCTCCCATCCCACCTGAAGTGGGGATGTGCTGTAAATACACACACACAGAGATTGAAAGAGCCTGCATTGCCCTCCCACTCATGACGGTGACTCACCGAAACCCCAGAGCTGTACCTTAAACACAATCACATCTCAAGGTTTGACCAAAATTTAACTCGTATTTAGATCACCCAAAAGTTCCAGCTCTGAGGTTTGTCATTACTAAACTGCATAAGTGAGAATGACAATTTATCTTTTATATAAATCAACTGGAAAAAGCAAGAAATCCTCCACTTCTTTTGAGAATGCGGTAAACCAAAATCGTTCACCTGTATTTGGATGGCTGAGCAGCAGTAACATTAATTTACTGGTGACACCTATAAACCACAGTCTGGTCCACGCACACAATCTGAGAGTTGCCAACACCTACAGAATGCCAAAATTTACCATCACCTGGAGGTAGCAAAGAATGAAACCTGCATGGGTTGCCCAGCCTGCTTTGGTTTAATTAAAATACCAAATCTCATTTTTACTGTGCTTATGATCTACACATACAAGGACATGGAGTGATAGAACAAGAGGAGTGGCTTTAAATAGAAGGAAGGTAGGTTTAGATTAGAAATTAGGAGGAATTTCTTCCCTGTGAGGGTGCTGAGGCCCTGGCACAGGGTGCCCAGAGAAGCTGTGGATGCCCCTGGATCCCTGGAAGTGTCCAAGGCCAGGCTGGACAGGGCTTGGAGCACCCTGGGACAGTGGGAGGTTCCCCTGCCCATGGCAGAGGTGGCACTGGATGGGCTTTGAGGTCCCTTCCAACCCAAACCATCCTGTGACTCTATGATGCAATTAGAATTGCAAACAGTATAATTTTTAAAGGATTGGTTTGATCTCAAGCAAACTGTGAAGACTGTCAGGTTCAGCCCTTCCACCTGTGTTTTCAACCCTGGGATGGAACAGAAGGAACTGGAAGTCAGAATTTTAAGATGTCCTGTGGCTATCAATCCAGAGACACCCTGACACAAGAGACACTAAAGGCTCCTTTTGGAGTTCATGTGCTTAGAAAGTAACGTGCTGTAAAATCTGCACATCACCCTGTGAATGCTAAGTTAACAACATTGCTATAAACTCTTAGGAAAAAGTTCTTAATGCATATGCAGTATATGCATTTTAAAACTCAGAATTTAAATTGTTTTACTATTTTATCTAGGCAAAGGCACTAATGACCTTCATAATTTTCTGTTGTAAATTAAATTTGGTTTTTTTCCAGCTACAGAAAAGCAAAAACAAATTAATCCCTCAAATTTTCTTTTCACCTTCTTCCCTGACACAGTCTGAGACTGTCATAAATACTTTGTATCTATACTTCTAGTCATCCTCAATCAACATCTTTGAAGATCTTAATCTATACTGAATAAATTATTGCAATTTATTCTTTTTTTCCAGTGGAGAAAGACATCTGTGCATCACATTTATGGTTAACTCAAAACCACAACAGTCAACACTACCTCAGTGGGGAAGCCTCCATCCCCCCCTTGAAGCACAGCACTCTAAAGATACATTTTCAGGGAAATTTCACTGCCTGATATGCTGATCCTCATTCATTGGGAATGGCAATTGCAATACACAACTTGGTTTCTTTGTGTCTAATTGACCTCCTAAATTGTATACACAGGACTAAATACTACTCAGGACAGGGTATGAGAGATCCTCAGTACTCTGGAAACTATTTTCAAAAATTCAGATTAACAAAGGCAAATTGAGCATTGTTAATATTTGATTTGGATAAAATTTTCTTCCAGAGAAAGGCAAAATAAAAGAGAAAAAGACACAGAAAAGGTGTGATGGAGAACTAGGGCCATGCTCTGCCAGGGAAACAACTACAGCCACGATCCAATTAACTCTTCCACAGGGTTTGTTCCTCTGTCTCCTCCCTTTAATGGTCCAAATAGATTTACAGAAGTTGACATGAGTATGCTGCAGACGAGTAGATATTAAATAAAAAGTTTTACATTATTTTGAGGAGCTTTCAGCTCTAACAGGATATTTTTAAACATGGTAAAATTAAAAAAAATACAGACCTAATATGAGAGTATAACCTCATAAGAGAGTATGCCAGGTTTGCAATTGGATTTGAAAGAAAATTGGTTATTATGATTTAACAGTTAATTATAAGCTCCCATTTGCCATGTAATTCAGAAGCCTGGAAGAATGAAAACTGATTTTAACAGAGACTGCTGAAGTTGTTAAATGGTACATTGACTTTATCCAACTTATTTGCAGAGTGTTTACAGTACTTGAAGGATCAACACAGTTTACAGGACTCAACATTTCCAGTGCTGCACCCATGGCTATAAATTTGATAGTACTGATGATGCTGAAGGCTTACATTAGGTTTAAATAGATGAAGGATCCTTGATTTAGAGTATCTCCAAGAGGAGAGGGAACTAATAGGTGTGGTAATGGGAGATACAGCACTATTTTTAAACTTGACAGGAGACATATTAGTTGCTAGTTCCCTATTATAGAAAAAGTCCCAGTCTGGTAATAATGGGCTGGCATTTTGAAATTCCTCCGATTTATTAGGAATATGATGAGAAATGTGCTCCACACACTCTGAGCTTCAGAACAGTTTCTATACAGAAAGGTAAGAATTACAATGTGCATTGATGGCCAGTTTAAGAACGTATGTATTCATTTTTAAAAAGTCACAAATATTTTAACTAATTTTATTTGAAAGCCACAGTCTACAGTTCATATTAGCTGATTGATTAAAAGACAAAGGAATTGCTAGAGGCCATCACTAGTCATTCTGTGAAGTAATAAAAATCACCCTACATCAAAAAGTTGGTTTGTTTTTCCCAGCAAATTTGAAGTAGCAAAATGCTAAATGAAGAGCAAATCACTCTTCTATCAACAAAATTTGGCATTGAGGACTTAAACTGCTCTTGTACAAAGGCTGGAATACCAAGAGTTAATTTAAACATTAGGCTTGGTAGCCTGAGATGTTTGGCAGCAACTCTTGAGTGGGCACAAGCCAGATTTATTTTGCAGTCAGAAGGTATCCCTTTGAATATGTGATGAAAGGATCTGCATCTTCAGTCACACCTTGAGTCCACAAAAAGGATGGAATGAGATCTACTGTAAAGTCAAGTTCAACTGTGAAATGAGGGAGGGGTCCCACACACAGCAGCAATTCTGAGGGCTGGTGGCCCGAAAGCCAACCCTGTCCTGGGCT
>VZTR01018370.1:2673-16606 GCA_013400775.1 Chaetops frenatus | reverse complement strand
ATTTGTCCTCTGGAACTGGACTTTCAAGATGGGCATTTTAATATTTTTACTGATAAACACATGAGCAGGCACAATAAATAAATATCTACATGCAAGCAAAATATTGAGCTGTATTTGTAAAATGCCAAATAAAAAACAGTTTTGTATTTTGGCTTTATTTAATGTCCATTCCTGTGGATCAGACTGCACAGAGTTGACTTGTCCAAACCACTAAGATAATCCTTCCCACATATAGAAATAGATTTTAATTACAGAGCAATAAATGCTGTATCTTTTTTTTTTTTTTTTGCTGTATGCATTTTTTTATAAGCAGACAAAAGCTGACATTTATTTTACTGATAGCCCTATATTTCCCCTCCCGCTACCACCGCAGCAGAATTTCCCTTGCCTAAGGAAATTGAGAGGATCAGAGCACATCTGATGTTCCATTAATTTAAAACGGCTGCCAGGACTTGCATATTGTAGCAGCTTTAAAGTGATTGAATTTGGATTATTTCAAACTCTGGAAAGTCCTGCCTTGCCTGACAGAGGTGTCTTGAGTGACAAAATAAAATACAAATATGTTGCCTCTGTGCCTCCTCCTCCTCGCACACAGCATTGCAACAAGCACAATAGAAGCCATGGAAAGAATAACCCTAATTTCCCCCACCCTTTTTTTTTAAATNTTTTTAAATTTTTTTTTTTAATTTTTTTTTTTTTTTTTTTTTTTTTTTTTTTGGTAGCAGGCCCCCTTTTTAAGCCGTAGCCCAGCTAAGTGGAGACACCTGGTGTTTGCTGCAGCAAGTTCACTAAAAATATGTGAAAGGGGAGGAGGAGAGTGGGGGTGTCTGGAGTCCCCTGCCTGGGGCACAGCCAAAATATTCCTCTCCCCTTGCAGGGGCTTCTACTGTGAAAATAGCCCTGCCCTGACCACAGAAGGGCTGCTACAGCCCAGCTCTTGTCCTGGGGGGAAGCTTCACCCTGTCAGGTGTTAAATAAAACATCAGCTTTTGGGTAATATCTGTTTTGTAATGCTTAGTGAGTAGCTTATGCAGCATAATTCCCAAAGCAGAAAAAGTTTATGCGCGGCCAAAGGAATATTAGAGTTTCACTACAAAAGACATATTGTGGCTGCCAAGGCCTGATTACTCATAAAGCCCACAGCATTATCACCATCCATCACTGCTGAGCTTTAACGACCAAACTAAAAGGAGAGACATCAAAGTGGGGGGGGTGGTGTCGTTGTCGTTTTTCAAGAGTAAGAGTCGCTAAATATAGGACCAATAGTAGAGCTCAACATCTTTTTTGACCAAAAAACTTGAAAAATCATTCGAATGAATCACAAAACATATGTTATGTTTTGCTGTAAAAGCCATGAAGTTTGTGCAGTGCTCTATTATGGTGACTGCTTGGCTTTTCATGCATTCCTAAATTACCATGTAATCTAAAACCTTGTTTTCAGCTGCTCTATATTGGAAAGTCCCTTGCAATAATCAGGATGATTACAGGCTAGTGCAGAGAACAAAACTTGTTTGTATTATTGCAAATAAAAATGTAGTTTATCAGAAATTTTACCTTTCAAGGGAAAAATAAAAATAATAATAATAAACTTTCTCTTTTCCCTAGCTGGAAATATTTTAAGCATGGGATTAATTTTGGCCACTCTACAACTTAAAAACACATGGATACTTGGTATAAAAATATGTTTCTTTCCTGTAGGGACTTGACTCTAATTGGTGTGCCAAAACTATCTCACAGAGATTTCATTGTCTTATCTACTTACATCATCTTAATGCGATTTTATTTTACTTTGTCAAAGTCATATTAATGTAAATGTGTTCTTGATAGCAAACAGAGTTCTTTTTTATGCTAAACAGGATTCAGCTGACTCTAATAAAACAGCTTGCAATCCATTAGACTATAACTGTAATATACTTATTTTGTTTCCCAAATAAAGACCGTGTCAGAAAGCTGTATAAGGATTTTTGTCTTGTTTTTCCACAATAATTGCTTGGGTGGGGTTACATTCTGCTCTTTAAATGAATAGTATCGCTTGGAACAAACACTTCATATATCTTTTATCTTCCTCTTGCAATACAGTTCTGAGTTTTCTTTGAAAATGCAAAGCTACTTTTCCAGATAAGTCATCAAAATGTTTCCAAAGTATTTTAACTGCCAGATTAACTATATCTTGAATACAAAGATAGATGGCTTACATTCTTTATGCAGAAATCCTGCCAATGCATAGCAACTAGCAACAAATTAATTTCTTTTGCAACAGTGGGAAGGAAATAAAAAAAAAGAAACCCTGCTTTGCTATGCAAAGCTCAAAAAGGTAAATAGATATTTAAAAAGAAAATAAGGTTACTTGTTCTGAAAGGGTAATCTGTAAGCAAAGAACAGAGGATTAAACATACATTTGCTCTCTTTACAGAATCTGTGTTCCAGCCTTCTCTTAATGTATTCAGCTAATTAAGGACTGCAGTGACCTTGTGGCAGATTCTGAAATCTAGGAATGTCTATTTTTTATTTTATTTTTATTTCTTTTAATGCTGCCTCTCCCACAGAGTTTAATACAATCTGTTTCAGGTCAAACTCTGTTTATGTCAGCAATGTTCATACTACACAACTAAAATGTTTTAATGCATTTGTCAACTGAAATATTGCAAACATTTCATTTCCTTTGATACAGACACAAAAACCCCTCTGCCTTCATTGCAAATTCTTGTTCATATGAATCACTCTGAGTAATATTTGCTTTAACTTTCGTGTGGTTCTACAAACAGCCTTTATATGGCTGGACTTCAAAGCTGGTAGAAATAAAGGTTAGAAATGTGATAGGAGTAATCTATTATTAGGCATGAAACATTAAACCACTTTTAGTTATAAGCCTTAAAACCTGAATAATATAGATTTTTAACTTGCTGCATATTTATTGTGTTTTCAGTTATTTAAGTCATTTAGCATGGAGGGACTGTTTGGAAGAGAAATATTTTCCATAGGAACACAGACCACAATTGGGTTTAATTTTTCCTAATATTTAATTTAGAAAAACTGCAATATGGTAACAGACATCTCATATGTCAAAGCTGAAATACTCTGCTCGGTGTTCCTTGCAGGGTAAAATTAATCTCTTACGCTGACCCGAAAGGCAGGTTTTAGTGAAACAGGCATTCAATGATGGGAGGGGTGTGGGAAGGGAAAATAAAATCTCCTTCAAATATCAGGGAAGGGGAAAAAATGAACACAGAGGAGTGTCACAGAGTCTGCCATTGACATCCAATGACAAGAGCTGATCCAAATGTGTGTGTGCGAAGGGTTTCTTTGACCAACATGCTGCATACCACCCGTGGTTCATCTCTTTCACCCCACAGTGGTTTGTGGGGTGTCAGATCTGCAGGGGGACATTGCTGGGGAGGGATGTGCCCGTGAGGCCTCCCCTTGATAAACTCACATGCCCGTGGTCCAAGAGGAGCTGGACAGGGAGATTGCCATGGCTTTGGGGGGGCTTCAGCCTGTGCAGCCAATGCAGGCTGAACAGCATTGTTCTTGTTCTTGGTTAGGTTTGTGTACTAACACAGGAGCATAAAAATAAGCTGAAAACATGTAACATTTCAAGCCAAACAGGTCAGCCAGAAATAAACTACCATTTAAAATCCAGAATTTTAAATCTTCATGAGCCTGGGAAAGAACAGGTAGGCAGCCTGGGCCCTATCCTATTCCCACCCCTTGCAGTGGGAATTTTAACATTGACAACATGAGACACATTGCCCTTTTCTAAAAATCTAATTTTGTTTCCTTATGTCCAGCTCTGCTAGCTTGCCGTGGCTTCTGGCTGCCCTGCACAAGGTGGGATGAGGGGATTCATTTGCCCTTTCCTGGTGGGGTCAGCAACAGCACAGGGACATTGGCCACCTCCGGTTGCATTGCCAGGGAGACCTCGGCAAGGTGGAGAAGGGACCCATTGCATCGTGTGGAGTGGGTAATATCCAGATTTACAGCGTGTGTGTGGGGCAGGTGGCATCTCTGAGCTGCCCTGCCCTCCTCTCGGTATCACAGGGGTTTGAGGGATTTGGCAGCTTCCCTCACAGCTGCCTGCAGGGTAGGCACAGTGGCAGAGACCAGGTCCAACCTGGGCCAGCTCTGAACGAAGGAGGGGTCTTGGGAGCTTTAGACCAGCAGAGCAAAGCTGTGAAATGTGTGAAACTGGAGAAGCCAAGCAAGACCCCTCCGGCGTGGAGTGGGGAATGGCTCACTCAGCGTCAGGGAGTGGAAAACTCTTCACTATTTCTATTTCGGTCAGTAGAAGAAAAGGTCATACCCATCCATCTCATTAGTATAAAAAAGCATTGACAACACCATAGCCCCCACCTTTCCTTCTCCTGTGCTTCTCCAGAGCACCTGGTGCTGTGCCAGAGGGTTTAATAGGTTACCCTGCAAAGCCCGGGGCCGTGGCATCGCGCAAGGTTGCGCATTCCCGGGAAGCGGATGTGCACAAAGCTGTAACAGCCGCAGACTAAGGAGCGATGGCCCTGGCTGGCAGTGGCACGAGGTGTTAATATTGCTGGGGAAGGTGAAAACATAATTGAAACCGTTTATTTTGGGGGGCATGCAGGACACGCTGAGGTAATAGCTTCTGAGCAACAAATACCTGTAATTCGCCTATCCTGGTCTTACAGACTTTTAATTTGCTCTACAAATTTGGCTTGTTGCAGAATGTGTAAGCACCCAGAACTGTACACGGCAAACCATTAAACATTAACTTATTGTCGACTTAAAAAAAACCCTCACTCATGATATTAAAAACATAAGGGGAAAGAGATGCCAAGCTAGTGAATGCAGCCAGCTGACTGCTGAGAAGAGGCTACGGGGTTTGCTCCGTAGCTTTGCTGTTTTCAGTAATCTGACTCACTGAGATATTTTTAGACACAGTAACAAGTTCCATTGTTAAGTAATTTTTCATTTGAATTTTTCTCAAATTATGCTGTCCTCTTGGCCTGCAAATCCCTTTCTTCAGCAGGGCAGTGCTGCTCTCCACACCCCAAGGAGGAAGGGGAGCTGTGGAGGACTGATGATTTGGACCACATGGTGGAACAAGATAGATCTCAGCGTCAGGTTGGCAGGATATTTCCCTTTCTTCAAAGGTCTCCAAACCCAGCAAGATTTTCTTTGATACCTCTCCAAAGGGATTTATCAGCATTGGGGCATACATTTGTTTAGATTGTTCCCGTAGGGTGGGACTTTCAAAGGAGCAAAAGGATGCCAAGTGCCAAATTCTCACCAAGTTCTTCATAAAGATTTCCTTAGCTTCCTTTGAAAATGCTAGCTGTGCTCCCCATTGCTCTGTGCATCCCTGCTGGAAAGGTGCCCAACAGTACCCTCATAATGTAGGCACAAGGGATACAGGAAAGACTGTGACATTTTAAAAAACAGGAGGAAGAATGGCCTGAGAGAGAGGAAATGCATGAACATGTGGAGCTTGGGGAGGAAACAAAGAGGGAAATGGAGACCAAATTCCCTAGACCCATCATTGTTTGGTTTTTTAATTCTTCCTCTCTGCTTATGATTTCTCTCAGGTTTTCCCTGTTTTAGTTACAACAAGAGATGAGCATCTATTGAGAGCATGGGCAGAACTCAGGCCCTGCAACCAACTTGTGCTCGTGCTCTGGACTCGAGACACGTCGGAGCAGACACAGGTGACCTGACAGTGCCAGGCATTAGTCTGGTCCCCCCTCAGGGCTCCCATAGGAAAAGCAGAGGCCATGCCCTAGGACAGGGCCACAGGGAAAGTTAGAGGTTTGGCAACTGGTTGTCTGATGTACTTTTCATGAAGCAGGGGCTAGGTCCTCCCTGCTGGTAATGCACTGCCTCGGAAGTAAATGGGAGATCTACAGGGAGTTGCATAGAGACATTCAGGCCGGTAGCTCCCGAATAACAAATGCACTGATGCCCAGGTGAGGACTGCCAGAGCAATTTGTTCTCCTGCCCTGGGGAAAGGGCCTGATGAGGGCTGTTTGGAGAGAATGTCAGAGAAGGGATTTTTATTTCATGAGTAGGGAGATACAGAGACTCTTTCTGATCTGTTATAGGTGCGTTAATGATTTGTGAGCTGCAGCAGGGTTTGTTGTCCTCTGGTTATTTTGCAGGCTGAGAAGATCCTTCTAAGTTCTCTAATACTGTACTTGTAGTCATGAATCTGGCTGTTGTTTTTAAATGATAAGTACCTAGAGATTGCTGAGAGCCACAGTATGTCTTAAACCTAGTTTCTCTTTAGTGCTTGTTGGTTTCCAATTTAAGATGTTTATTTTGCCCCCAAGCCTCCATGGCTTGGTGTTGCAAAGAAAAGTGGTTCTGTTAAAATTTGTCTTATATCATAAGCTAAGTAAGCCTCAGCACATCCCTTCTCATCCTGTGTTGATCCAAGGATTAGATGTCAGCTCCCTAATTCAGTGAGGACAGGCACAGACCTGCTGCAGTAGCTCTGCCCAGTGCTTCTGAGGAGGGTGAGGGCAGCAGGGTGCTGAGGCAGAGAAGGGGCAGGGGCCCTTGAGTCCTTGTTTCCTGCAGAGAGCTGGAGGGCAGAGGGAAGAGCCTGGAGAGATTCCCAGTTTGTCACTGGGGCACTGAACGGGGCCAGCAGCCAGCCTGGGAAGTCCTCGGATCAGCTAGGAATGGTTGTTGAAAGGAGCTTCATCAGGCACTCCTGACTTGTAAGTTTTGGGATATCAGAGTTTCGCTTTGATTTATTTCAAACATTCAGCTACCAAGAATAAAATATGAAGGCCTTATATATGTTTTGGAGAGCTAATAGAATGTATCTACAGATCTGCAGAGTCCTTTGCAATGCAGAGTTAAATCAGCATTACAAATCTATCTGAACCTGGTGCTCTCCAGGTGACAGGTAACATGTTTGCAGTTTGATGGCCTTCACTCAAAAGGCTGGCTACAATATTTTTATATTTGGATTTATTTTTGGAGTTTATGGTTGAAAGACTTCAGCTCTGAGCAGCCTTTCCCATGGTTTTTAGCAGCAACACTTGCAGTTGTGTTTCACATAATTAAACAGCCAACAATACTTAATGAAGAAATAAATAACATGAATAAAGTAGTAAATAATTATATGCAGGCAAACACCAAAGACATTATCCATCAAGCAACAGCTGTGAGCATTAGTTTTGATTAATCAATAATGTTGTACAATAGGAGCAGGAATGCTGGCCAGGCCTCTGGGGGAATCACCAACGCTTTTCTAAGCAGCAAGCATTGTGATTTTAAGCAGAAGTTTCAGCAGAATCTTTAATTAAATGTAACAGCCAAGAGCTCCTCCAGCAGCATCGCTGCACTTCTCAAAGCTCACCGAGCAGCTGGAGTTGAACCAAGACCCATTTAAGGAATTGTCTGTATCTGGGAAGGTTTCTTGGTACATCTGTATTGGGGGACACCAGTGGGGTACCACGTCCATCAGCAAGGACGAGGGTGTTCAGCCGAGGGTGCTTTTGTGGGGTTTGGTGACCCTCCCAGCAAGGGCCCAGTAGTGCCTGGCTTGTGCCACCTGGGAAAAATGAGCTGGAGCTTTTGGCAGAGGACATGCCTGCCCAGCCTGCAGCTGGAGCCCACAGGGCCTCATCCCAGTCTGGGCAACTCTTGGAGAAAGTGCCTGTTCTGAATTTTGTTTCCAAATGTAAATACGGCTGAAATTTCCCACCCGTGCTGCAGCTTCCCAGGGACCTGATGTGGGCAGGTTCGTGACAAAATCAGCAAAGGCTGGTTCATCTTTATCCATAGCACCTGGAAGAGGAGCCTCAATGAAATTTCCAGGAGAATGGATCTCCTTGCAGGCATACCCCTCTTGCTGAGTGTTCCTGCCACCAGCCCATTGAATTCTGTGGCACTGCTCTCTGCTCGGGCAGCAGCCCTGCATTGTGCTGAGAGGTTCTGCTGCAATCAGCCAGCCAGAGCATGGGCTTCTTCCTTTCCTTTTTATTTTTGCCCCTTCTTTAAAAGAAGGTAAACCATTAAAAAAAAGGCTGATCATGGCACCATATCCCAACTTAGATAAAAGGCACAAGGTTTTATAGCCCTTACACCATTAAAAAAGAAAGGAGAATGGACAGAAAGGGTTTCAGGTGTGGCAGGGACAGGTTTCCAGAGTCTGAGCTCACATCTTGATGGTTTGTTCCTCATGAAACCAATTGCTGATGACTTCTTGGCATCTAGATAAGCAACAGCCCCACACTGCTTCCACCATGAGTCCAATGCTGGGGACACCTCCCCACCGGCAGAGACAGGGGCATGAGAAGGGAGTGAAGCAGAGGCTGTAGCTTGGCTTGACATGAGCAAAACAGATGTGCAGACCCACTCCTGGAGGGTTTCTTTAATTCTCTGAGATGGCAGATGCACGTGGGAATTTTGCAAGCATAAGGCACATGGGTTTGTTGAGCTAAAAATGGCAAATCTCCAGAGAGGGATGGCTCTTGTTTGAGAAATGGAGGTTTGCAGAAGGCAATGGGGGTAACATCCCTATGGCTTAAAAACTCAAACAGTGCCCAAAGATCAGTCTTGAAGCCTTTTTTTCCAAGCTTTCTCAGCTGGAAATCCAGGAATGGAAATCTCACCTGATAATTGCTGATAGCACAACAAACCCCAGAGGGTTTCCTTACCTGCCTCTCAACATGCAGGTGCTAATAAACTCCTGTGTTAACATTAATATTCCTGATAGTCTCTGTGGGCTCCTCCTCCCAAACGTGAATCCCATTAACATCTGTGAACCCAAAGTAAATGTGTGGGCATTTAAAGGTGTATCCTGTAAACTGGGGGGCTGCTGCCTGCTCACAGCACCTGCCTGCCAGGTATGGTAGCACTGACTGCGCTCCTGGGTTCTGGCCTGGCAAATGGATACTGCCAAATCTACACAAATCTGGTAACGTCCCAGGTCATGCCAGGTGAGATCTGCTCACATTTCTCCTTCAAAATCAGCAGATACAATTGTGGTCTCCCTCCCCTGTGAAGGATATGTGGGGTGTTCCCAGGGGCACAGAGCACACATGTACATTTCTCTGTAGATGCTAAGGCTGGTGAGGACAAACTGACTGTGTTTCTTGCAAAATAAAATTTCAGTTTTGCATTTTTAAATAATTAATACAGTGTAGGTAGCCCATAAAACTCATGGTTTTTCTTTTCCTTAGAAGACAGGAAAACATATCAATAAGCCACAGGTAAGGGCAAGGTTTGGACTTCATTTTTTAGTTCTTTGTCACATTTTTTTACAGAGCATTCCTATTGGCTTCTTCAGGAACAGTATTTATGGCAGATATTAATTTGTTCAATGAGATAAATTTAAAATTTACAAATAAATAATAAGCTTTTGGTACAATATGGATCTCTTTCCAGGAAAGCAGCATCTTAATAACAGATAAGATTGACATGACTTCAGAATAAAGACTTATTCTAGGTCCACTAGTAAAGTACCTTAAATACTACTTTTTCCTAACTGGAATAAGGCTTCTGCAGACCTTTTCTTCCCAAGAAGACAATATTTGTCATCTTACGCACTGCATCAGATAAGACAAGTGGTGATGTTCATGTATTTCTCTACAGTCCTGTTATTCCTGCTTTGCTTTATTGAGATGAAGCTCTGGATTCCTAAACCTGGGAAGGGCAGATCTCACCAGGCCTCCTCCTTTCTTGCTGTCCTGAGCCTGTGCTTGCCATTGACTCTGCTCAGAATGGGTTTTCCCTTGGCTTGCTGTTTTGTGGTGGTTTTGGTAGGGATGGAAGTGCTGCCGCCAGGCGCGGTGCCCGGCAGCCAGCTCTGGCCTCCCTGTGGCTGTCACTGGGAACCATGCAGTCCTCTGCTTTCACCAAAATTCAGGGCTTGGGAGTGAGATCTTTTTGAAGGACTGCAATTTTTAGACCCCCTTTTATTGCTAAGCTAGGTAAAGCACCTCTCGAAAGTCGTTATTCAAATGTGGCATATGTTTTGCTGTGAATTTTCAGTAGAACTCTTTCCAGTGATTTCCAAAATAAATGAGACTTTGCATAGTACTTTTTCCGTATTTAACATTGCCTTCCTGGCTTTGCAGCCAAGGCTTCCTTTTAAAGGCATGTGCATGAGATTATGCAATCCTAGTATTCCGGATACCCAGAGCAATTAAAATAAATCAGGCTAGGTATAATGAAGATGAGCCAAAGCATCTGTTTCTCAAGAGGATTTAAAAAAACCCCACCAACACTATCATCCCCAGGGGCCTGAATTCATGGTGGTTAGACCTCAGAGATTCTTGTACTTCAGAAATGTGTCCAGCACTCACTTGGATAAGAAACGGAGGAGCTGCAAAGGAAGAGAGGACTCTCTGGCATGGCAGCTCTCCCTGCTCCTCCCAGGAAACAGTGGCTGGATAACCCCCTGTGTTCGGCAAAACTGGACTTGCAGTTTCCCTTCTAGTGTCTTAGTTTGATGTGTGTACCTGGGTGGAGAGGAGCAGGAATGATTTCTGCATCCTCTCCAGTGTTTGCCGTACACATCTGGTGCTTATAACCTGTAGCTATTGATGGTGGTGCCTCAGCAGGAGGTGCAGAAATGTCCATCCCCCGACACCAGTGCGAGGGACCGCAGTGACCTGGGACACAGGAGCACTTGTTTATTGGGCCCCTTGTCCTGTGAGACAAGAAGGAGCCTTCAGTCCATAGAGTTGAGGTACCAGGAGCTATTCTGATTTGTTTCCCCCTCCAGTGCCACTTGGCAGCAGATGGCACAAGCTGTTTTCAGGCAAAACCAGGAAGTGTTTCGGGCAAAGCGCGGGGCAGTCCGCAGCAGGTTGCCTGCTGACCCGCCTTGCTTAGGTAGGATGGCTCAAAGACAGCTTAGCCAATTGCCTCATCATTGTTGTGATGTTTGTAGCTCAGGTAAAGGATGAAGACATGGGAATAACTGCAGAAGAGACTGCTAGAGTTGACCAGGGAAAAGTCTGCATGCAAAGGAAACAGCAAGTCGTGGTGGTAGACACACCAGCCCTGCAGGTAGTCAGGGCACCTCAGGAACTTTCTCTGTGTCAATGCATCTCATCCTGGTGCTGGCAAGAAAGGTCTCAATAACTGGGAGATCAAATGTCCTTGCACAAACCAAACTGGGGAAAACAGAAAAACTCAATCCCAAAACGGATGAGCAAGAGTTGTCATAAATGCTTAGGCATTAGGAAGGCAGTCCAAGTCAGAAAGGAGGTGAAGTCCCCTGCTTTCATATGATGGCAGGGCAGAACAAAGCAAAAGTTTGGCTGGTGCCTGGGAAGCCCACTTTGCCCTGACTTGCTCCCCAGCAGCACTGACTGCTCCCTCTGAGACAATTGCTTACTGTCCTCTGGGGCCCACCAAATTTCTTTTAAAAAACGGAATTTTCTCAGGGAAAAAAAAATAAAAAGCCACAACAGCTCAGACCTGCTAAGTGGAAAGAGGTCAGCTTGTTTACCAAAACTGATTTAAATCTGGTACACTGAGAATAGCTTCTTGCTTTGACCACTGACTTGGGTAAATATGGCCTGGCATTCTTACAGTGATATTTCCAGCCCCAGCTATCCCCATCATGCAGGGATATATATATATATATATATACATATATATACACACACACACACACATAGGTATATTTTCACTAAAAACAGTTGAGGTCAGTTATTTGACAGGAGCTGGATGTGAAATGGCTGGTGTGCATTTCCTGTGTGTTGTTTGGAAAGTGAAGCCCATCTAAAGTCCTACCAGGCAACCACCCCTTCCAAACTCTATGATTATAAAAGAAATAATTTGGTCACATTTAGGAACATTTCCAGTGGAGAAATTTTATTCAGGATTTGGTGAGAAGGCAGCTATTTTTAGCAGATAAATGAGCATATTTTCTGAAGAGATCCACACAGGAAAGGATAGCTTGCTGGACAGTATAAGCATTCCAGCTTTGAAATGACAATTCAGTCCTTGTAACATGAGATGAAATGATCTCCGTGGCCTTGGCTCCCTCTCTCTTCCACAGCCATCCACGCTAGCACCACACGTAACGAGACATAATTTTACATAAGTAGAAGACTGTGCTCTGAGCCAATATAGCAGTCGTGCCTGATTGAATATTGCCATTTCAGAGCCACCATCTAATCACATTTTTCAGGCTGTGTGAACAAAATAATGTTGTTATAATTACACAGAGTGTTTGTGTGTATGTGCGCATGTGTATTATATATGTATAATGACATTAGGATGATAATATAGCTGTTTCTATTAGCTCTGTGGTATTAATAAGGTATGACAGAAAGTTATTTGATACCATTTGAAATCCCACTTGCATTTTCATATTGCTCTCAGATGTAATTCAGGGACTTGATTTTTATGAGTTATGGCTCTGATGTCACTTGTATTTTTACCCGTAATAGGTCCCACTGGAGCAAAATTCATCAGACTCAATTAACAGCATCTGAGAAGTGTATCTTGGTTAGCAACCAATCAGGCAGAGATGGCGTGGCTCTGTTTTAGCTGACCCATCACTCTGTGCCACTCCATGAAACCAGCTTTGCAGGCAGCAGTTAGCAGCCACTGCAGCTCAGTTACTGTGAGAGTAAAGCAACAATTTTGGGGGCTGCTCAGCTGCTGGTTCTTCCTGTCCCATGGCTGCACCCCTTGTTATGGGTCTCAGAATACTCTGCAACCATCTGGGCACCCTTCTTCTGTCTGCATGTGCAGGTGGTCTGTCCCACCAGTCACTGTTTTATCAGTGAATATCTTGATACTCGGTGATGATTATTTTCTTTAAGCAGCCTGGTCTGGGAGCCCTGGGGCAGTGGAGTGCTCATTCCAGGTGAACTGCTAGCAGTGCTATGGGGGAACTAAAAACACAATGCCAGGGCAACAAAAAGAAACGCAAGGTAAATAAAAAAGAATTCCAAATGCATATATGAATTGAAGACCGGGGTTTGAAAGCTGATCTCACGTAAGGTTTCTCCTTGGTTTGGTCACTTATTGGAGGCTGGTGGATCTTTTGAAGGGAAGATAAATGCTCCGACTCCTGGTATTATTAATGCTTTGAGCTGGTGATTCGAACATCTGATCTAAAAGGCTCCCAAAGTGAGAGAGACTGACCCCAAAACCTGCTGAAGTGAACGTGGGGCCTCATGGCAATTTCACAGGGCTTTGCATCCCATCCCGTGTGCTGAGTGGGAGCAGGGGCTGGCATCGCCCTCACAGCCCCGCTGTGACTCTGTCTCCCACCCTGAACTCTCCTCATAAAACCCCTCCCTGTCTTAAAAGCCTGGAAGGGAAGAGCTCCGAGGAGAGAATCAGTGAGGGAACTGGAGCCCCCAGCAGTGCTGGCTGCCCCCCCCGTGCAGCCACAGCCCCATGGCAGCGTGGGTCAGGCTGGCTCCCCTTCCAAGCACAAAGCTGGGCTTCAGGACTCCAATTGCTTCCTGTCTCCCAACATGCCTGACCACAACTATTTTTAATTGTAAGGCATGAAAATAAAGTTATTTAATAAATTAACGCTTCAAATGCTTTTTAGTTCAACTTTGGCTGTTTATTAGGACCGGTCTCATTTCCAGCTACCACTCTGTTTGATCCCCATCTTATTTCCTTTGTAATCTACTGATCTTCTGTTGTTATCATTGCTGTGTTTTATAGTTTTGCATTACTTTATTGACTCGGTATACTGTAGACTGCTTTTTTTTTTTTTTTTTCCCCTCTTCACTGAAAATAGCCTTTTATGAGCAGCTTAAGCAAAAGCCTGGAATGTCCAAAGGAAGGCACAGAAAAATTACAACATTTTGCACATTTCTTTTGGCCGGAGAAAGTTACAAAATATTCATATGAAGAAACTTATTCAGTGCCTGCAGGACAAAATCCAACTTTTGATAATATGTGGAATTTCAATTTCTGCTATAAACAGGCTCTGCTTTTTGCTTTTTTTTTTTTTTTTTTTTTT